>JAZGLO010003973.1:180000-350161 GCA_036873155.1 Biomphalaria sudanica
TATTTTTTTTACAATAACAACTATTACTATTAATTAGATCATTATATCAACATGCATTGTACAATATGCATAGGAAGCAACTCAAACGCAATATGCGCCAGTGGGTTAGTTAAAGTTAGTCAATCGTAGGATACACTAAATATGTTAACCCTTGAAGTCCTACCTCTTTGAAAGCCTGAGACAAGAACCATGTCTGATAACGATATGCTAAATGAAAATAGCGGGGCCTAATATAAATCGGCCTAAGGCCGGCCCTGAAAGGTGCATGGTATGGTTGTGTAGGCTGAAGATACTGATGAAATTATGAGATGGTCAGTCGTAGATGTAATTGATGTGATGCTACAGTTACCTTTGAATGAAACTGCTGAGATTATGTTGTTTAATACAGTTAGTTTCAGGGATGTCACTCGCTAGGCTGTACCTCGAGATCCCAAAATCAGGACTAGGTCTGCATAAACTGTCAGTAGAAATCAAACAAAATGTAACTCAGGTACAGGTCTATTATATATATTAGATTAATTAGGAATGCAGTGTTTCCCGTGGCTTCGCAGCCCCAGCTGTGACCTACATATTTTGACACACCCAGCGCAAGCATAATCATTGTCCGCCGGTGGTCGATTAAGATTTTCTTTTCGCCGTCTGCGTCTGCCCTCGGCAGAGGATTTTCTTTTGGTCTCAAATGTGTATCCGCGGCCTTTGTGCGTGATCTCCAGTTGTCTCGTTCTGAGGCCGCATGCCACCAGGTGCTCTCTTCTATGTCAACTAAGGCAAGTTGGCGCCTAAGCTGGTCTTTAAAGCGTTTCCGTGGGGCACCTCTGTTACGTCGACCACCTTTTAGCTCACAAAAAAAAAAGACTGCTTTTGGGATACGTTCGCCGCCCCCGACCCCCCCCCCCCATACGGGATACGAGCTCTGCCCAGCGTAGGTAACTGTCGGAATAGGTCAGTATATATAGGAATCAAAGACAAGCAAACGTGTACTTACTATGTCTTACGACTACAGTGAAAAGAGTAGTTTGAACCCCAGTCTGAGAAAACCTTTCATTTACTGTCATTAGACAAAAGTAAACGTAGGGCGGACAGACTGTGGTAAAGGCTTTCTCAACCCAGCTTTTGCTTCAAGGTAGTTAAGAGTGAAAAGGCAGAGAAATTACTTGTTGGTCTTTGACACCCCTTGCCTGGAGTGGAGAACCTCTCGTTGTTTGTATCATTGTAGCACGCTCTCGCGATGCAAGTCCAAAAGAAGTAGGTCATCGTAATTTTATTTTCTTCACAATGAATGTCATCAAGGGAAGCACTTTCTATTCCTTGCGTGCATTACCAAATTTAAGACGTTGATCTAAATATAGCAATAGACAGAAAACTTAAACCAATATTGGTGTAAAGACAATGAGTAGAAAGTAACAAACCACCAATACTATATGTATTTAAATATAAATCTGGTTATTTTCTCCACGTAAATGTTGAATGATAATGATATTGTTACAAATGAACAGTGATAGGTAGAGGTCAACGTATGACCCCGGCGAGATGACACAGCAGCGAGTGTTCTCTGGAATCTACGCGTATAAACAAAGACAGGATGTGACGTGTCCTCACGTGTTGTTCCAGGGGACAAACAGATCTAAGAAGGGTGCAGTTACTAATGAACAGTGACAGATAGAGGTCAGTACGTGTGACCCCGGCTTGATGACACTGCAGCAGGTGTTCTCTGGAATCTACATGTAAAAACAAAGACAGGATGTGACGTTTCCTCACTTGTTGTTCCAGGTGATACTAGCAGTGTTTGTGCAACTTTGGAGGAGCGATTAGGGACTCTATAGCCTGAGAGTTAATGTGAAAGTCAGTCGTATGGAGTCGTGAGTGAGCCGTTACAGTCGATACAGACGATGTAAGACGTGTGCGGCTCTAGTGGAAGAGAAATGTGTACGACTCGATGCAAGTTAACTAAGGTAGAGTTAACTGGAGTGGACTACTGTCGTTAAAGTCTATACAGCGAACTACAGTGGACTTGAGCCGTTACAGTCGATGTAAGACGTGTGCGGCTCTGATTCGGTAGACTTGAGTACGACTTGGTTCAGCTTTGGGAGACCTGGAGCGACACCGGGAAGTGTCGTTGGTCTGTTCTGTGGAATACGGCTCGATGCAAGTTGAGAAGAGATGAATTGCAACGAAGTGAAGAGATGAATGCAATGAAATATAGCTAACTGTAAACTACAGATATTGTACAGTCTTCTACGCTACATGTTACACTGACGAATTGTTAGAGTTAATAGTCATTAAAGTTATATGAAACTGAAAGTTGAGTCGTCAAGTTCTTTGCAGTGTTTTTATTTGTGTGTCTACTAATACATTTAGCCAGAAGATTCAGAAATGCGTAACAATATAATAAGAATTGTTATCTAGTGATTGAACATTCGAAACATATAAAACATATGTGATCTATGGATCAGATGATAAAAGTCATCCGTTTGTATGTCCCACGATTAACGAGTGTGTCATGTGGCCAGCACAACGACCAACCGCCTTTACTAATGCCAGGTACCCATAATAGGCATGTGGACTCATAGGCGCCATAAAGATTCCGAAAGTAAAAATCCCAGTCTTCACCAGGATTCGAACCCGGGATCCTCGGTTCGGAAGCCAATAAGCGCTTTATCACTCAAACAAAACACCTCCAGATAAAGAAATGAATATAGATATATATAGATATGTAAGATGGCCCTTAATTTGTGTTGAACTGTAATTTAGATATATTAAATCTTTTCGTCTAGATTTGCGATTCTGATGTTTTCTTTCAGAAAAAAAAAATGTTCTGAATTTAGCCATATCATTATCCTACACAGGAATCATGAAATTGAGAGAGAACTTAAGTGTATCTGACCTAGATCTATAGATTTGAACATTTGTATCGATTGGTTTGTTTGGAGTGTACAAAGACAGAGGCAAGGGGAGAGAAGCGCCTGTGAAGGACGAAATTCTTATGCGATGCCCCTGATCATGCAATTGCAAGAGGGCTGTAAAGTAAGGGGCAGTCAGCCTGTGGGTTAGAAAAAGGAAGGGAAGAAATCTATAATTGGGGATTACTTCTCTAATACGGAAATAAAAAATGTGAATTTCTTTTTAAAATGTATGGCCTTCATTGCCCTACAGTTCCGGGTAGATTCTATTAAAGGAAATAGTGTAGGCCTTTAACAACACATGCCTATGTCCTAGATCTACATCAAAAGAATATGTTGGTGAATGTATTTCGTTTGATATTGATTTTAATTGATGAAGCCATTCGTCTCACAGATAGATGAAGAAGCATATTCAAGGGGCATCACTCATGTTTCTTATTGTAGGTATGATGGCAACAACCCTGCATATTATTATGTACATTTCATTAATAATGATGTAATTAAATGTCTGTAAATTTAAACATCTGCTGTTATAAATAATTACGTTATATTTTTATCTTATTGTATAAGTCAGTACATTTTTTTTTCAGTTAAGCTATTAAAACAGTAAAGAGAAATCTTAGGAGAACGATTTACAGGGTTATGTACCTTGTTGGTCGCTTTAGTTGTCCCGAATTAAGCAATAAAGATCCCTGTCTGGGTTCGCAGTCGTATCTTTTTTCAGGAACAGCGTCTAGCAGATCCCTGCTTTCCATTTTATTGCTGTCTATCGATCTCCCAAATTCATACATGTTTTGGCAGGCCAAGTGGCACCGTCTAGGATTCTGAGATGTTTGGTATCATTGTAATCCTGGCGTACATTTAGAGAAGAAAAAAACAACAACAACAGAAATTCATGCTAACCAATATCTCTTTTTATATTCTTCGATTTCTCCCTCCCTCCCTCTCTTTCCTTCTGTTGCATTCTTTGTCGTACACAAATACTGAGTTATATTCTTTGAAGAAACAGCTGAATCTCTCAGAGGCGGCCTCAGGGAAGGCGAGTGGGACAACCTTCCCATGCACCGCACATAAGGGATGGTCACGCGATAAAGAGAATGTTTTATTAACTTCAGCTTTCGTACAAATATTGTGGCCCTGATATAACACACGCCCAGGTCCCCGCCTCTGAATCTCTTATCTTAGTAGGCCTATCTAAGATCAGAAATTTTATTAATCGTCTGAGAATGGGAATGCAGCGCATTACCTTCTTCCGCATTTTCTCTGCGTGTTGATGAAAAAACTGATATTCAAAACACACCAAATGTAAAGTGCGAGTGAAAAAATCGAGGTCAAGCATTCCTATTCGTAGGCGTTACCACCGAACTCCGTGGGAGGCGCTGAAGTGAGCAACAGTCTCAGGTTGAACAACCGAATACGTCAAGTCGCCAAGGCTGCGCGGAGGCTCTCCAGATCTTGTCATCCATGATCTTTGATGCTGCCACTTAGCAATGATATTCACCATCAAAAGAAACCATAGCACACGGATACCTGTTTATCGAGTGGCGTAGCTAGGGTGGGGGAGAATTGGAAAATCCCCCCGGGCCACCAAATGAGTGTTTTTTTACATTTAATATTAAAGATTACGGAAAATGCTGGGGCCCCCAAAGAAGTGAATCCCCCCGGGCCCCCAAATGATGGTAAATTCCTAGCTACGCCCCTGTGTTTATCTTACATTCATATTATATTTATTTCTAATAACGTATACGTTCTAGATCAGCGGTTCTCAGCCTTTTAAGCTCGGCGACCCCTTTTTACAATATACCACTCTGACGCGACCCCCCCCCCCATAGACACGCACAGCAATAGAAGAATAGACAATAACAATCCTTATTTTTGATGGTCTTAGGCGACCCCTGGCAAATCGTCAATCGACCCCCAAGGGGGGTCGCGAACCACAGGTTGAGAACCCCTGTTCTAGATCAACCAATAAATAAATATACTTACTTTAAGGACAAAATATTTTAATATGAATTCTTCAACCGCCTCTGTCTCTAATGTATTGCTGTGGCATCATTTCATTTATTTTTATATAAGCGGGCGGACTGGGGGACAATCCTAAGACCTGGCAGCAAACGTCAGGTTTTTTTAAATTTTATTTCTTTTTTTAACCGAATTGGGCATGATGAAAACTTGATTATTGTCGAATATAATTTCATACTGCTTGACTGTGTGATGGTTTACTGCTTGACCGTGGTATGGTTTACTGCTTGACCGTGGTATGGTTTACTGCTTGACTGTGCGATGGTTTACTGCTTGACTGTGCGATGGTTAACTGCTTGACTGTGTGATGGTTTACTGCTTGACTGTGCGATGGTTTACTGCTTGACTGTGTGATGGTTTACTGCTTGACTGTGCGATGGTTTACTGCTTGACTGTGCGATGGTTTACTGCTTGACTGTGTGATGGTTTACTGCTTGACTGTGTGATGGTTTACTGCTTGACTGTGCGATGGTTTACTGCTTGACTGTGCGATGGTTTACTGCTTGACTGTGTGATGGTTTACTGCTTGACTGTGTGATGGTTTACTGCTTGACTGTGCGATGTTTTACTGCTTGACTGTGCGATGGTTTACTGCTTGACTGTGCGATGGTTTACTGCTTGACTGTGCGATGGTTTACTGCTTGACTGTGCGATGGTTTACTGCTTGACTGTGTGATGGTTTACTGCTTGACTGTGTGATGGTTTACTGCTTGACTGTGTGATGATTTACTGCTTGACTGTGTGATGGTTTACTGCTTGACTGTGTGATGATTTACTGCTTGACTGTGTGATGGTTTACTGCTTGACTGTGTGATGGTTTACTGCTTGACCGTGGTATGGTTTACTGCTTGACCGTGGTATGGTTTACTGCTTGACTGTGCGATGGTTTACTGCTTGACTGTGCGATGGTTAACTGCTTGACTGTGTGATGGTTTACTGCTTGACTGTGCGATGGTTTACTGCTTGACTGTGTGATGGTTTACTGCTTGACTGTGCGATGGTTTACTGCTTGACTGTGCGATGGTTTACTGCTTGACTGTGTGATGGTTTACTGCTTGACTGTGTGATGGTTTACTGCTTGACTGTGCGATGGTTTACTGCTTGACTGTGCGATGGTTTACTGCTTGACTGTGTGATGGTTTACTGCTTGACTGTGTGATGGTTTACTGCTTGACTGTGCGATGTTTTACTGCTTGACTGTGCGATGGTTTACTGCTTGACTGTGCGATGGTTTACTGCTTGACTGTGCGATGGTTTACTGCTTGACTGTGCGATGGTTTACTGCTTGACTGTGTGATGGTTTACTGCTTGACTGTGTGATGGTTTACTGCTTGACTGTGTGATGATTTACTGCTTGACTGTGTGATGGTTTACTGCTTGACTGTGTGATGATTTACTGCTTGACTGTGTGATGGTTTACTGCTTGACTGTGTGATGGTTTACTGCTTGACTGTGTGATGGTTTACTGCTTGACTGTGTGATGGTTTACTGCTTGACTGTGCGATGGTTTACTGCTTGACTGTGTGATGGTTTACTGCTTGACTGTGCGATGGTTTACTGCTTGACTGTGCGATGGTTTACTGCTTGACTGTGTGATGGTTTACTGCTTGACTGTGTGATGGTTTACTGCTTGACTGTGCGATGGTTTACTGCTTGACTGTGCGATGGTTTACTGCTTGACTGTGTGATGGTTTACTGCTTGACTGTGTGATGGTTTACTGCTTGACTGTGCGATGTTTTACTGCTTGACTGTGCGATGGTTTACTGCTTGACTGTGCGATGGTTTACTGCTTGACTGTGCGATGGTTTACTGCTTGACTGTGCGATGGTTTACTGCTTGACTGTGTGATGGTTTACTGCTTGACTGTGTGATGGTTTACTGCTTGACTGTGTGATGATTTACTGCTTGACTGTGTGATGGTTTACTGCTTGACTGTGTGATGATTTACTGCTTGACTGTGTGATGGTTTACTGCTTGACTGTGTGATGGTTTACTGCTTGACTGTGTGATGGTTTACTGCTTGACTGTGTGATGGTTTACTGCTTGACTGTGCGATGGTTTACTGCTTGACTGTGTGATGGTTTACTGCTTGACTGTGCGATGGTTTACTGCTTGACTGTGTGATGGTTTACTGCTTGACTGTGTGATGGTTTACTGCTTGACTGTGCGATGGTTTACTGCTTGACTGTGCGATGGTTTACTGCTTGACTGTGTGATGGTTTACTGCTTGACTGTGTGATGGTTTACTGCTTGACTGTGTGATGGTTTACTGTGAGATTGTTTGAACGTTGACTGCTCCCTATTCTTTTGTTTCATTGTGTTTGGTTGTGTGATGGTTTTCAATTCTATGTTTGGTGGCTTATTACATTAATATTCTCAGTTGCCATTCGTTACACTAATGCACTGGTATATCGACCAATTTAGATGCCCAAGGAATTACCTCGCTGTATATTTTTAAAAATCTATTTAAAAAAAGACTTACTTAAGACTTTTTGTTTAGACGATGATACTGAATTGAAAAAAAAAAAATTAATTCCCAAATCTATATTTTCTTTAATATTCGAAAAGTCTCGATTGTATAAATGGGAAAGTTTTGATTATAAAGACAGAGTAGATCTTGAATGGATTAGACTCTGTCTTTAAATTCTATTTGAAATAGAAAAGTGTTAGGCCCATATAAAGAGAATTATGTTTCGTATTTCACGAATAGACCTATGATCATTTCTATTAGATAGATGACCAAACTACTATCACGTCATCCTGAAATCATTATTCAGCTAGATTAAATATTAAATATTTTGCTATGCATAGGCCTATTATTGCATTACATTTTGATTGCATTACATTATAGCGTCTACTATTTAATTGCACTTACCTTTATAAACTATTTCAGGATGAAAAACCATACTAAAGGTATCCATTTCGTTTCAATTTGGGCTAAATATTGATGATATAATTCTATTTATAGTATTTGAGACGAGCCCTAGGAGAAGAAGGGGTGAGTAAAGGAGTAAAGGAAATTCGGTTCCAACGATCTGTCGCCCGCAAGTGAGGCTATTTCACGTCTGCTGTTAGTTACTCCAGGGCACGTTCGCGATTGGTCAGATGGAGAATTTAGGAGGGAAAAAAAAAAAGGAAAACCAAAAGTTGTGAAGACAAGAAGAGGTCTATCAGATAGAAAGTTGACAAAGAATTCGTTGAGTTAATCAAGCTTTAGATTTGTATTGCAATAGGCTTACCACTTTGTAATGTTCTGATTGTGTATTGCATATGATAGTTCATTGATCCCAATTAATGGAATTAACATTTTGATTAGATTACAATGTGTTTTTGGCGCATCATTATTATTTATTATAACACCAAAACAGTATACAGAGACAGGTTGTTGACCTCCTTCAGTCGTAGTGACTATTGTTTATCTCAAACACTTTTTCATGTGGCTGTGGAGCCCTATTTTGGAGAGACACTCCCGTCCACAAATATCGCAGGTTAATTAAGGTGTTTTTCGCATTGGTGGTAGAGTAGCTGGCCATTTTTCGCATGGAACGCTTTTCTTCCAGAGCTGAGGCCCTGTTTTTTTTTCGCTGTCCATAGCTATGTCTTCCCAATGGTCAGTATCAATGTTCACCGATTTGAGGTCCCGTTTTTTTACATCCACATAACGGAGTTGGGAGCGGCCAGTTTTTCTTGAGCCAGACGCGAGTTGCCCGTTAAGAATAACTTTCGGGATGCGATTGTCCTCCATCCGGCGAACATGTCCAAGCCAGCGCAGGCGGCGTTGTCTGAGGACTGTAAAGATGCTGGGACAGAGACATGATCAAGTTCCTAGGTAGATCTGCAATGGACCTCATTCACCAATCGTAAACAAACAACATTTAGTCACGTGATCTTATTGATAAAACAACGGAAAAAAACTGTCACGTGACAACCATCATGAATTAAACATGAGGTCATAAATTATATAGAAGAGATAGAGCACCTCGTGGCTAAATGTTGTTTGTTTACGATTGGTGAATGAGGTCCATTGAAATACATTGACTGATTGTGAAATAAAAGAGAGCTCAAATCTGTAGTTCCAGAGCTGACAATACTCGAGGCGCTGACATTTTCCTTCAGATCTCATTGGACATGTGGATGAGTAGGCCTAGAGATGATCTACATGTCAACGATTCCAAGGCATTGAAATGAAATTTACATGCAGGAAAACTTGGTTGGGTTAAAGGTCACAAACTGTTGACTTATTACAAATAACTATGTGTACTCAAATCAAACTACATTTTAAAAATCTCTAAATTTAGACACTACACTACATTACAAAATAGTAAAGTAGCAATAATTCATAATACTTGCAAATTAAAAAAAAAAAAGCCAATTGTAGATATTATAACGCCCTCGCCCGATCTGGTTCTCTCATTGGCTACGTAATACCATAGAAATAACCGCATCGGGCGTGGGCGGTATAATATTTAGTAGATATATTATTACCTAAGTAGATATTGCATTTAAAAAAAAATTAATTGAAATACTCAAGACATAAAGATAAAGGCATATTTCTTTTTCCATGTGCTAGGACAAATTAATAAAGTATTTCTTCTCAGACAGGAAATAATATGACTGAGTAGTCTCTAATGTACAAATACGACTTGATCAGCGTACCTGGATAAGGCAATATTTTTTGTCATTTAGAAGCTAAAATATTAATTACTTTCTTATGATAAAATTAACTAGAGCTTTCGTGAAAACCAAAATAAAATAACTTACTTCACCAAGTTCCGAAGAACCATGGGACATCTTCCCATGCAAGTGGGAGACTAAGTCATATCAAACCTTCAAGAGTGATTCTGAAGCTCATTTAGTTTTTAGTGATGATTCGTTCTTTGTGTAAATAAATGTTAAGAAAGCAGTTGAAATATACATTCATTGGTGTTTGTTGTGTGTGTGTTTACAATAATCTTTTTATTGTGAAGTATTTTCTTTTAATTTATTTTGTGATTGTACAAACATACTAGAGCACAAACATTTTCTCAAATTCTATGGCCTCATTCAGTCGCAAAGCAACTATGGATCATCACATGGACACGAGTGCCAGGGCGTTAGCTATGACCGGAACGATGTCGCCCACACAGCAGTTCCCCCTCTCTACGCAGCTGATGCGACCAAAGAAACGGCAAGTGCCGATACAGTTTTGGATCATCATCACCGTAGGCTGTGCTGGTGTGTAGCAGTGTGTGATGCAAGCTGTCTAAGGGTCACCGGCGCCTGATTTATTGTTCCTCAGAGTAGACTCCCAAAGTCTTTCCCATTTTTGGGTATATCCGCAAGGTAGCAGAGGCTTGAATTCAGTTTTCCTTCTACTAGGTGGGTAGCCAGCCAAGGCCCGAAGCTTACTGGTTTAGGCGCCAGTTACTGGCCTTTGCCTCTTCTGTCAGTGCAAATTTACATTACCACTTTCACCAATTACAGCCTTACGGAATCAATTATAGTTTCACTATTTTATCTAGTATAAGCTTATCATAATTATAGGCATAAAAACTGGAGTTCACAGTCTTGTTCGTTCAGTTCTATATCTGAGCTGAGTACACAAAGGTGTCCAGATCAAGCAGTTCTCCATACAGCTCGTCTTCTAAAGCGGAGTTCTATGAACCAGTATCTTGATACTTTACATGAAATGCTTCGACAGTTCCAATTTAAAAGTAGAATTGAATTTTTAAAAAATTGTCCATACCGGTAGATTCTTGTCAGATTTGACCACACAATGTTTAGAAAACGCTGCCAAACCCCCCCCCCCCCCCCCCCCAGTTTATCAAGAACAACAAACACGAGGATGTGGTAGTCTCATATCAGCGTCATCACATTTTTATTGAGTTCTCTGTTCGTGTTATACATCAGGACATAAATAGTACTCGTAGCATAGCAACCTGGGTTTCCATTATAACAAGAAAACTTTCGCTTTTATTTCAATTTTCACTTAAATAATAATTAAAAAAAAACAAAAAAACCTCTGTTCATATCTGAACTTCATGCTTGATATTTTCACTCTAGTAGGCTACATCTAGATACTCTTAACACACAGGTATATGTCTATAGATGGTGTCACAACATGCTCAAACCAAAGGCTACAGCAAAATTGTTTCTAGAGACAAGGTTCAGGGGAGAAAGTGGTGGGGGAAACAAGGGGGAATGGGGGAAGCCAGGTGTCACTAGGAATAGGAATGATTGTATACAAGTCATATAAGGCTCTGGGTAGGCAAAAAATAATAAGTATACAATCATCAAAGTAAACTACCTAGCATGGGCTATGGCTTTGAGCCTACATACTTGAAGAAAAACACACAAAAAAAATACATACACATGTTCACTTGGCCAAATCAGGAATTTTAAACCCCTTAATTTAAAATACATTGCCAATTATTCTTGTACAATGAAACGCATTACCAATAAATCTGATAGTATGTGCAATATAAGATTGGTGAAGAAGCTATCTTTTTTTTTATATTCCAAGACCTTTCCTTTACTCTTTGGGAACTTTCCTTGTCCCCCCCCCCTTCCATTTTATATTTGAAACATACAGATTTCCTTAAAACATGAAGCTCAATATAGTGGAGCAGGAGACTACAGGTGGCAAATCAAAAGGGATTAAGAGAGAGAGGGTGGGGGTTGAGAGGAAGTGACAAACCGAAAAAGACAATTAAAAAAAAAATAAAAAATTAACATTAGCCATTTCTTATAACGAACAACTTTCTGGTAATTTACTGTAAGTCTTTCTTACACTTTGGTAGTTTTATATATATATATATATTGCGAACCAAGGGAGACAATAACAAGATATTAAATCAAGACTGATGCTAAATTGCTAATGTGTCAAGAAAAATCATGTCCAAGTGGAAAGGCAAAGGGAGATCAGCATTATTAACAGTGTTTGTTCTTCTAGCAAACAAGAGTCCAATGATATGCTTGTACTAGATCAAAATAGTAAAATTATCTGCGACACTCTTGGGATGGAGATAACTCAAAAGTCTGGCCACATCCTGAGCAGGGTGTTATGGGAAAAAAATCGGGGGGGGGGGGTCGAGGAGGTGAAAAACAACTGAAAGCAAATATTCAAAGTTGACTGTAAAGTAAAAAAAAAAAAACATCAACACAACAGGCAATTGTAACAAACCCAAACGTACCTTCTAAAATTGTTAATAGAGAAACTAAAAGCTCTAAATTTAAAAAAAATGACAATATAATATCACTATCAACATCAACAACAACAAAAAAAAAAGGTCATTATGTGAAAGCAAGCATGTATTTTAGAATAAACAGCTAAGCGTGATTTGAAATCAAATCAGCTGGATTAGAAAAGTTTGAATGGTTCAGTCCTATAATATAATAAGCACAATAATTGACAGTACTGACATGGTCAAAATACTGAAGCCAAAACAAAATTCTGTAACAACAAATTTGTTACACGAAAAATACGTCTAAGAATACTGATCAATATTCTATAAAAAAATAATCGTGAACTTTTCTGCTAAACCATTATTTAAGACTATCCTTTTTTTTTAAATAAAAATAATACATTTTAACTTTGAAAAACAAATCAAAGGTGAAAACCATAGCCCAATTATGATACTATCTGAACATCATACAATTTTGGTGAAATTTGAATACATATTCTTCAGGTATTCTCAAAGTTTTAAACTTATACAGAGCTACACTGTACATAAACACAATACATTGTATTGCTCATAGTGTGTGTGTGTGTGATAGACAAACATCAGGTCATTAAATGTCGCATAGGAGTAGAAGTGCCACAAGAGAAAAGGGGAGTTAAACAAAGTGCTACAAGAGAACAAGGAGAGTTAAACAAAGTGCCACAAGAGAACAAGGGGAGTTAAACAAAGTGCCACAAGAGAACAAGGGGAGTTAAACAAAGTGCTACAAGAGAACAAGGGGAGTTAAACAAAGTGCTACAAGAGAACAAGGAGAGTTAAACAAAGTGCCACAAGAGAACAAGGAGAGTTAAACAAAGTGCCACAAGAGAACAAGGAGAGTTAAACAAAGTGCCACAAGAGAACAAGGAGAGTTAAACAAAGTGCCACAAGAGAACAAGGGGAGTTAAACAAAGTGCCACAAGAGAACAAGGGGAGTTAAACAAAGTGCCACAAGAGAACAAGGGGAGTTAAACAAAGTGCTACAAGAGAACAAGGGGAGTTAAACAAAGTGCTACAAGAGAACAAGGAGAGTTAAACAAAGTGCCACAAGAGAACAAGGAGAGTTAAACAAAGTGCCACAAGAGAACAAGGAGAGTTAAACAAAGTGCCACAAGAGAACAAGGAGAGTTAAACAAAGTGCCACAAGAGAACAAGGGGAGTTAAACAAAGTGCCACAAGAGAACAAGGGGAGTTAAACAAAGTGCCACAAGAGAACAAGGGGAGTTAAACAAAGAACTTTTAAAAGAGAAAACATATTTTTTTTTTTTTTAAACTGGAACTTGCTCATGTCAATGTCATGGTTAAAACAAAGAGGTTAGACAAAATATATGTCATACAAGACCCTGTTGCCATCACCTACAAGACAATGAAGAACTACACTGACCAACTTTGAGCTATATCTAGACCCTGCTGAAATATGTTCATCCAACATTCAACAGCTATACTAACCTACTTTTAAACAAACAAAAATAAATGCATTCCTCTAGGTCAGCTGCAAAAAATGTGAAAAAAGAAAATAGAGGGCAAAATTTACTTATAAAGAATACTTTGAAAAAAAAAAATGTTTGACAAGTTTCAGATGTTCCTTCAAAGTTGAAGATAATTTACTTCCTGGTCCCAACCTCCTGCAGGACAATGGGGGTGGCATCGCTAAGTCCCAACGACAGTCCAGCGAGCAAACCGCATGACCAGGCAGTCATCCTACTTGAACTCTGACAACCTTTCAGCATAACATTTTGATTATCAGAACTAGCCTTGACCCCACCATATACCATTCAAAGACCAAATTCCTCCAAAAGTGACCAGGTTGTGGTGGCATAAAAACAGTACCAAATCATAGTAACACCATAATAATTGCTTTCAGAGGCAGAAACAATTTTGAAAAGAAAAGGTTTCCAACAAAGGTGAACATATTTTAAGAAATAGTCATTAAATCCAGTGCATATAATAGAAGATAATCTAGTTCTAGAAAAGAAGCAATACTCAGAATCTAAATGTTAGGTTAGGTTGTACCTAGGAGTTTGCTTCATAACGAAACAAAGTACAAAAATATGCAGTACAGGGTCCAATATGAGGCGCGGTGGCTGAGCGGTAAAGCGCTTGGCTTCCGAACCGGGGTTCGAATCCTGGTGAAGACTGGGATTTTTTATTTCGGGATCTTCGGGCGCCTCTGAGTCCACCCAGCTCTTATGGGTACCTGACATTAGTTGGGGAAAAGTAAAGGCGGTTGGTCGTTGTGCTGGCCACATGACACCCTCGTTAACCGTCGGCCACAGAAACAGATGACCTTTACATCATCTGCCCTATAGACCACAGGGTCCAATGAATAGAAAGAAAAGGAAGGTATTTGTCAATGAATTGATCATGATTCAGCAAGTTCGTTGTGACATGAGACAAAAGCTTGGAACAGCTGTATTAGATAGCATTAGGTAATCAGCTTTGAAAGATGACATTTACAAGACCACAGAATGATGGACAGAATGGACAATGTCTAACGTGTAAAAGAATGTATAATTATACAATTATAAACTGTTTAGCTCTGAATAATGAGTAGCAGTGATATACAAATACAGATAAAAGCGTACATATATTGTGGTATATTTATCTTTCATAATTAATGGGAGAAAATTCTTTAGGCTTTCTAGAGAAAGAACCTTTGAATAAAAAGAAAAAGAAACTTATTCAATACAACAATCAAAATATTTTTAAAATAAGCGTTGTCACTTTCTCAAGGGAAAAAAATATTCACATTCAACTAATTAAAAAACAAGATAATTAGAAATAACAAGCAACAAAGTTTGTCGTTATTAAACTTTATCAGGTTGATCTCAAGACATTTTATACAAGGTTTCATTTTTTTTTATAGGAACACATGGTAAAGTACTTCAACTAATTTAGCTACTTTTCTATTTGCGTCAGGACACAAAACCATTATACACTTTTATATATTTTTTTATTACAAATAAGTTGCAAAAGATTAGAATAAAACTAACAGAAAACAAAATTAATCCACAATATATTTGATTATAAGTTATTACATTGTTAACAGAAATATAACTAAAGTAATGTAAGAAAAAGCTAACCACACCTTTGAAGAAATCAAAAAAAAAAAAATCAGACTTTTGAATGTACCGGTATACACAGAATGTTTTATTTTGACAAAAATTTGGGGCAGAACTCAAAATGTGAGAGTCTAGTTTTATACTACTATAGTTTGTATGTAACTACAATAGAAATCAATGTCATATTTAAAATGAAATATCAGTAACAATGTCTTTGGCAGTGCCTGGAAGCACTGACAGCCAGTTAAAGGAATAACAAAGACATCAACAATGGATATAATTTAGGTGGAGATTGGTGGACGATTTTTGTATACATATAAACGAAAAAAATGTAAGGCATAAAATATACATCTTAAAAACCAAAGAAGTGAAACAAGTTATTTTACCTGTAGATTTCACAATATTCTGTTTACAATGCATAATGGAAAGTCAAAAATTATATTCAATAGAAACATTTGTTAAAATTGCTAAGCGCAGAAAGACTTTTTTTTTTAAAAAAAGGATTTAAACTGCTTCCCTTGTTTTGATTGCAATAACAAATCTAACATTCCTAGGGTACACAAGGGTTGTGATCAGGTTCAGAGATGATGGAGCTCACTAATCCTCCGATTCATTCAGTCCCCCAGAATCACTCTTTTTTCTTCTACTTACTTCTGACCAGCGTAGGTGCCTTCGGTACGGGAGGCCAATAACGAACTAGGAGTCATTGATTGTCAGCTGGGCAAATCCTATTAGAGCCTTGTCATCTGGTGCTTCATTAGGACCACAACCTGAATTCTGTGAAAAAAAACAACACATAAATGACTAGATAATCATGATTACATAAACTATATGGGGATAGAGAACCCTGTCTAAAACAATAACAACACTAAGTGTGCTGGATACTTACCAAAGCAAATGTAAGACTAGTCAGTTCTGGCTTGTCCACCATTTTCTGAAGGTTAGCAGCCACTGTTGGGGGGTAAGGAAAAATTTTTAAACTTTTTTTGTAAGTGTTTATGTTTATTTTCATGTGGATTACTGATATTTGACTGAACAGACTCACCACGGTAAATATATATACATATATATATATATATATATAAATATATATATATATATATATTACAAGTCAAAAGCTTTTCAACGTCTTATAAGATGCCTCTTGTATTAGAAAGATGGTCTTGTTTTCTACTTAAAACACACACACACAGTTTATTTGATATTTTTGACAAATCAAATTAATATTTATCATTAAGTCCTTCCCAAACACTAAAAGACAGGATTATACAACTGAAATATACACTGACTAACAGTGAAACATTGATCCGAAAATAAAATATGTACATCCAAGCACAAAGTTTATTTCTATACACAAGTAAGAAAATTAATGTTGCACTTACCAACTATCATGTCTCTGCCATCTACAAGACCAGCTTCAACCAGTTCTCTAGATACACTATCAGCTGTGTCTGAAACATCAAAAATAAAAATTGACTAAAATAGCACAAAATTTAAACTTTAACTGTCCAAACAAAGCCTAGCACCAACTTAAATATTGTTTCCTTAGAAAATGAAACATATTTTTTACCCCCACCCCTCTATAAGCTAAATAACATTTAAGGTGATCAACACTAAAAATTAGTGTAAATTCCACAGTTAGAATGAAACCTCCATAATCTTTACACTTTCAAAGATAACTTCTTTTTACTGAATGCATCAATTCATAATATAAGCTATTAAACAAATAACAGCTAGAAATGAAGTGCATCATCTAACTTGCCTATGCAAGCCATTTAATTATGTCACAGATAAAGGATAACCTGGGTTCAAATCCCTATGAAGACTGGGATTTTTATTTTCAGGATCTTCAAGGCGCCTTGAGTCCAACTTTAATGGGTACCTGACATTAGTTGGGTAAAAGTAAATGTGGTTGGCCTGAAAGGGGAAAATTATCAATAGGTGGCTGCATGGCTGTGTGGATATTGGGTAGGATGAAATAATAATCTTCAAATCTGAAGAAATATCAGAAACATGTAAATTAAACAAAAGAGTGATTTGACTAATTATTTATCTCACAACACAGCTACACAAATATTATTTCATTTGCTCAGATGACTTTTTCTATTGCATTTCTTTCTTAGAACTTCAACATTTATACAAGACCTTTTGAACAGAACTCATTTGCAATAGATGAATTGCCCAGAATGATTCAGAGCCATACTAATACATATATACTCACCTTGACCTACTTTGAAATCAAATCTAATATCATTAAGCTCTCGCTTATCATTTCTGAAAAAAAAAAAAAAAAGGAAATGTCAATTCATTCATTAAATGATATATATATATATATATCTGTAAACTGTATAGTAAAAATAGATTGGAAAGTTGGCAATCACAGAGATTAAGGCGTTATTTAACTTTATTATTAGGAATTATAGAACTATGGTATATAATAAAACCAGTACCGGTAGCAATTTAAAACAAAATTAACCTCATTAGTTACTCTACTTAGTTTGCACACAAACTAAAGAGATATGTTTAAAATGATAAATTTCACTTGAATAAGAGAGTCACCTTAATCTCAAAACCATATTCCTGGGTGGTTTCTCAGCATTTTCATCAATTTTCGGCTCAACTTTACCATTGGCTGCTACATCCTCCCCATCAGGATCAGGTTTTGAGTCTCCATTACTCTCTTCCTCAGAGTCTCCTCCCCTGCCATCCCCAGCAGAGTCGGACGAGATTGGAATGTTTAAATCAGGAATCTGGCCAGTTTAGAAAAAGGCATGATGGGTAAATAATAAAAACTAGTGCAAAATAAACAAATCATTATTCCAATTATGCACACAACACAAACAACAGCAGCATTTAACATGTCCTAACCTAAGAAAGTCCAAATGTGTAATACTGTTGGACCAAAAGTGTATTTTAGTACAGTACAAAACTGGATAATAACATAACAATAATAACACTGGATGTAAAACATTTTATATTGAAAATTCCTACCAAATCCTGTGAACAATAAATACCAGTATCTAGCTTTTTTGGTGTGCAGAAAATAGGAAGCGTGTATTTCAAAATCTTTATAATTTATTTTTTTACTTTTCAGCACTGCAGAATCAAATTTCTAAATTCTTCAATTTGCAGCACAAAATAATATCACTATGGAAGTAGTATAGTTCACTCTAGGAGTCAAGTCACACAATTGTGAGTTACAAACCGGACTATACTCTCACTCATGTCTGTGTTTTGTCTTTCACACCCTCATTGTTTATCAGTAAGACATAAAGCATGCATCAATTAACCATGAAAAATTTAGAAAAATCCTTAACAGAATAAGTGTACTTGGGGGTTCCCGTTCTAGCAATTTTGGAGATTAATACACATTTGTGAAACAGTTGGCAGGAAGTTTGCAAGAATAGAATACATACTTTGGTTGAAATTTTATTCGTTTATAAGAAGTAAAAAGTAAACTACCTGGTCAGGTGAAACTTTAACACGTGGAGACTGTGGAATGAAAAAAAATATTTCTCATCACAATACATTCATAAAATAGCACTATTGACAACCCTTTAAAATCATGATTTAATCATTAAAAAAATTCAAACATTATGAAATGTAAAAGTTGTGATATATCAATGAATTTAATGAAGCACTACATTCATGAAAACACATCAAGAAACGTTACCCTTCCTTCAGCCATTGCAGCCTTTCCTTCCTCTGAAGTCATATCCATTTCATCATCAGACCATTCCCAGCCACCATCTTCTGTTTTGTGCAAGCGACCACTAGAGCCAGGAACTCGTTTCACCTGAGAGAAATTAAACATATATAATTACAATTCTAATTTGCCTATCACCTGATTATAAAGATAGTTTTTCATTTCATATGCATTCATATAAAAAAAAACAATAAAGTAATGCAATTTCTTATTTCATTTGTAAAGACAGGTATTAAAATAAGCGGCTTCTTCATGTACCTTTTGGCCTTTAAGGGCAGGACCTTCAGCTAACAGACTTTTCTGTAAATAAGCTTTATCCTAAAATTAAAAAAAATATTGTATGCAACATTTTTAGATTTTTTTAAAACATGTAAAAGAATAAGTCACAAGACTAGAAGCTATTAAATTGTAAAAGCTAAGTGTTTTTTAACAGTTTAAGCTTTCAGTAACGTCTATATTTTATAACATATGTCAATGGGAGGAATTATTCTCTCAATAAATGAACATAAAATCATGCATTAAAGTCAGTCATAATACCTTGGCTTTTTTGAAAAATTCATGCTTCAACAGTTGTTTAGCTGTTGGCCTGCAAATAAAAAAAGACTGGAGCTACAATCCTATAATATCACCCTTCATTAAGATCATTGTATGTATAGGACTGAGTTTAATACATTTAGAAAACATGGTCCGATGATTTTCATATTTAAAAGAGTCTTATTTAGATTTCAAGATTCCCCACCATTCTGAAACTGGTATTTCAGGAGATGGAAAAGACCTTTTAAATTTATAGTAAAAAATCCTGCCCTAGGAGTTACTGGGTTAATGCAACCAAGTGTGACATAGGTCCATGCAAGCCCAAATTTTATTAGATTTTTTTTTTCAAGAAAAATGAAGTGTTTTTATTATTGTGACAGCTAATATTTCCTTTATGATGAATTAAATATCAAGCATACCTTTTTTCTGGATCTTTTTTCAAACAATCGCTAATCATCTTTCGGAATATTTTACTGTATCCCTTATATTGATCTTTGTCTTCTGCATTTGTGTCCAGTGTCGGGGGTTCATTTTGGAGTGTTAACATTAAAACCTGTGAAGAGTTTAATTTAAAGCATATATAGGTTACTTTTTAAAGAGTTTAGTTTAAAGCATATCTAGGTTTCTTTTAAAGAATTCCAATTTTCAAAGTGTGAATAAGAACAGATTTCCCATAGTTTTTTTTACAGACTAATTTAACAACAGGGAAGTAAATAAATTGGTGTAACTTAAACATTATGACACAAGCTCGTAACAAAATCACATTCACAACAGGGCTCATATTAAAGAGACAGCACTCATAACTTCAAAGGATTTTTACTGTGAACATTAAACACATCATTCAAACATGATTATTCTGAATGGAATACATGACCATAAAATGTACAATGCAGATTCAAAAAGCCAATGCACAAATTTTCGGTTCAAAACGGATATGCTACTTTGTTTTGTTGATTTTCGGAGAATATAACCAGTCATTAATCCAGTTTTACCTTCATAGGAGGATATTTGTGATAAGGTGCTGTCCCTGTGGCCAGTTCTATAGCAGTAATACCAAAGCTCCATATATCTGCTTTGAAATCATACCCTGTGACCTAAGACAAATCAGAACAGACTTTTAAGTAAAACATTGACAGAATGAATTGACTGAAGCAAAAAAAAAAAAAAGAAAATATTAGTTTATATTCAGCTAGCTATTAAACTCCAAACCTGTTCCATGACCTCTGGGGCCATCCAACAAGGAGTGCCAACAAAGGTATGCCTTACAGAATCTCTAGTCAAATCTTTGCCAGTGGCAAGCCAAGCACTCACACCGAAATCTAAACAAAATATAAGATCCTATCTTTAGTCACTTGTACCAATTAAAACATGCAATAGTATTTAACAACCCAACTGTACATATTAGAAAGGTTTCATCATGTTTGTTAACAAATAAACAAGTTTATAAGTGAATCAATGTAAACAAAGTCTTACAGGCCACAAAGACTAAATGAAACTAAATCATGTTTGTAAACAAATAAACAAGTTTATAAGTGAATCAATGTAACAAAGTCTTACCGGCCACAAAGACTAAATGAAACTAAATCATGTTTGTAAACAAATAAACAAGTTTATAAGTGAATCAATGTAAACAAGTTTATAAGTGAATCAATGTAAACAAAGTCTTACCGGCCACAAAGACAGAGCCATCATCACCAATCAGGATGTTACCAGCTTTGATATCTCTGTCAAGTAAAACGTTAAAGTAAAAAAAAAAATATTAAAAATTTGGTACCTTCAAATTATAACTTTAAAAAAAAAGTAAAGTATGCTTTACAGACTTTGGGTTCTATAGGGCAGATGATGTAAAGGTCATCTATTTCTACAGCCAACAGTTAATAAAGGTGCTATATGGCCAACACAATTACCAACTGCCTTAACTTTACCCAACCAATGTCAGGTACCCATTTAAGTTGGGTTGACTAAAAATTCAGAAATTCAAATCCCAGTTTTAACTTAAAAGATTCAAACCTATAACACCTCGGTTTGAAAGCCAAGCACTTTACCACTCAGCTATCAACTAAAAAAATCTCTTTCATCTATTTTTTGGAGGCTTACCAACCTTTAGTTAACCTGATTCAAAAAGAGATAAACATGTTAAAGAAACAATTTGAATGTTATAATTATAGCATTTTGTTGTACCTATGAATTTGACCATTTGCATGAAAGTACTCTAAACCTTTTAAGACTTCTTTCAACACAGTAGCTATGCAAGATTCATCCAGCACACCATTTTTCCCATACCCTGACCGTAGCCTTGACTTAATAATGTCCAGCATTGATCCTGTCGAGAGTGAAAACAGAGAATTGAACGAAACATAAGATATTTTCACAATAAGCAATACGAGTGCTAAAATTACTTTCAAAATGTATTAAGTGATAATGTTTTGTTTTTTTCCATTAGTGATAAATACATACCTCCACATAATTTCATAACTACCCACAATTCCTCTTTCACAACAAAGGAAGTATAGTAGCAGACAACATTTTCATGCTTACACTGGCTCATTGCTCTAATTTCTTTCTGAGAACAAAGATGTTTAAGTACAATTACAAGTTCACTATTTTTTAAAATAAGTTAATGACTTTTTTTTATAAACATTTATAACGCCCTAAACAAATATCAATTAGATCTATTAATTTTACTAACAAATAGGTCTACATTTTAATTATCTATTAGAACTAACCAACAACTCTTCAACAGTTGTATTACATTTCTCTAAATTAATGCGTTTAATGGCACATTTTTCATTTCGAGGTTTACACAAGGCAGCCTGGACAACTGCTGTAGCACCAGCACCTATAGAAAATTCACAAAAAAAAAACAATACATAAATGCATTCTTTCATCACAATTTTTATATTAGCAAAGGATACTATGAAAACTAATTAAAGCAACATGCCACACATGTTAAGTGCTTGGCTTCTAAACTAAGAGATATCTAGATTGATTTATCAAACAAGTTGGTTTTTTTTTAATGAAGACCTGAGTCCACACAGTTCTAATGTAAAAGTGACAAGTAGAATCAGTGCTTTTTTTAATTTAAAAAAATAGGTGCCGGTACTCAGTGATGGATTGCCTAACTTTTAACTACTAATAAATTAATAATAAAAATTAAACTACAAGAAAAGTAATAATTTTTTCCACCACATTGAACGGTCATACCATCACAAAAAAAAAAAAGCACTGAGTATAATTACCAATCATACTGTAATGAGAATAGTAAGTATAGTCTTCTATATAGATCTAGTTAGTAGATATATCTATATCTAGATCAACTACCCTAGCAGATCTACTGAAATCTACTCAAGTAGTTTTTTTTAAATAGAATTACTTGCTTATTCGATTACTACTATTACCATAATTAATAATACAATACATTAGTTACTCATTAGTATTAGTTGTTGGGATTTTTTTTAAATATAGATCTAGACTTGCTATAGTATACTGCTATACTATTATAGATCTATCAAAATCAAAGTATCAATAATCTATGACTGACTATTATTTATAGATCTATCAAAATCAAAGTATCAATAATCTATGACTGACTATGTTTTATTCTAGACTCTACTTATCTGAGTATCTCTACTTACTACTACTAGTAGTTAAATTTAAATATAGTAACCAAACAATTTAACAAACATAGTACTATAACTATAGTATAGGAGTATAATAGTGTGTGTATATATATATATATATATATATATATATATATAGAGAGAGAGAGAGAGAGAGAGAGAGAGAGAGAGAATATAGGCTAGGTTAGATTTAGAATTAGATCAACTTCTCAAGTCAAGACAATAATCTAGAACTACATTACTGATTACTGGAGTATTACTATTACATGTAGATTTACATGATATTTATACTAGACCGAGATAACATACTTAGTAAATTTTATACAACATAAAAAGTCTACTAATGTTACGATGAACAGTTTACTATAATACTAAAATTTATAAAATAATACTATTAATAATACTAGTTAGTAATACTGATCATATCTAATAATAATCTAATAAAGTAATAATAGTAAAAGCCAATATAGATCTAGAATCAATCTAGTAATCTAGAATTACTAAAATCTAAGCTAGATCATAGTAGATCTAATGAAATCTAATGTCACTAATGTAGATTGTAGTAATACTACTAGTACTATCTACTATATCATATTTAATTGATCTATTGACTACATTCAACATACTTAAGTCACTACTAGTCTAGTAATTACTAGTATAGTTTACAATTACATACATAGTTACTCATAGTAACAAACTCATAATCAATAATCATTCATATTCATAGCATACTCATTTAACTTTAACTGTGTACTGTAATCTGTATCAGTGTATCACTGTATAAATAGTATAACTGTATGTATTATTAATTAATTTATTAAAAATTACTGCAACATACAAGTTAACATACCTATTACTCCCAATAGTTCATAATCATCCTTATGATTAGGCCACCCCACTGGTGCTTCGTTAGATGCTGCTGACATAATTCACCACAATTTTATCAGAAGCTTCCCAGTAAATACGACATAGATCTAGATTCTCATATGCCTTATGATATGGTCTCTATAGAGTCTAGATAGGTCTAAAAGTAGGGAGATTTAGATACCACTGTTCTGTGATTGGCCAGGAAAACCTGGACAAATAAAGATAAATAGACGCATTCGTGAAAACTGGGCACACAAACTGCTTATTTTAGATTTCGCAAATATCTAGATCCTCATTAATGTCAAATTCTTGTCCATCTTTTTTTTTAATTTATAAACTTCTTATTTGTAAATTTGAAGTTTAAAACAAAACATTCGTAGCTCAATTGCATTTGTAGAAAACAAACACGCCAACCTGTACATACGTCTTGTCTTATTTATAAAGCTACATATCTAGATTTTGATCTACCCTGGATCTATATTTATTGTTCTTTTACTTCTAATTTTATGTAAAGAAATGTAACATATCAGAAATATAAATATAATCTAGATCTGGAGTCTACATCTTTTAAAAATTGGTCAAATTTATTAGATCTTGTTATAGGCTGAAATAAGGCTGCACATCGAGTTAATTAGTTGTAGACAGAGTCTATATTTTAAAAGCTTATAAAGTCTCTTTCCTGACATAAAAGGTCACCAGAGACGTCACAACTTTCGGAAAAAGTATTGGGGGGGGGGGGTAGTTTTTGACAGCCATGAGTATCATATGTATATATATATATATATATATTATATATATATATATGCTTATTATTTTATTTCATTATTTTAACATCTCGAATATATAGATCTAGAATATATAATAATATTGTGTAGTATTCTCCAAAAGAGGGAAACGGATTGACTGAATCAGCCAGGGAAACCAATGACTTAGTCGACTTAGACTTAGAAGATAAAAAATGTATGTTAAACTTAACGTGATGAATATAGGCTACCCTTAGGACTTAGCGTACGGGTCTTGCGGATCTAGATATAATGTATAGATCTACATATAGTCCAGACTCTATATTTTTAAAATAAATTAACGTCTGTAAATCGTGTTACTGTTAAGATGTTAAACGTAGGTATTTTTAATGAGAAAAAAAGTTTAATTAACCTTCTAAACGAAACAAACTTTTTTTATGTAGGCCTATTTAAATAAAAGAAAAAAAAAACTTCAGCTAGCTCATACTTAACACCCCCTTTCTGGAACGCTTGCTTATCCATTCAGTTAAAAACCCCGATCCTTTCCTACGAGTGCTATTTATGCTGCAAGCCCGCGCCAAAATATTATACTATAAAGATCTTAACCACCTATCACGATCAATAATAATTGACACTTATTTTGGCGATTTTCGTCTGAGTGAATGATAAAGATGCAGTAGAAAATAAAGACATTGTAGCAGACGTACAGGCAAAAAAAAAAAAAAAAAAAAGGCAGCCGACCCAAAGGCAGACCCCCGAATTGATGATGTGGAGGCAGATCTACAGCTACTTGAGTTAGAGCGTGGAGACAAAAGGCCCAGGATACATCTGAAAGGAGGAATGAAGCAGGCCAGAGCCCTCCATCATCATCAGTGGGCTGTAGCGCCACTGGAAAGGAATAGCAGACGTAGCAGTGGTTACCATAGTTACGTCGTTCCTACCGTATCATTCAAGAAATGTCGTTGGTTTTCCTGGCTGATTCAGGCAACCATTTCCATTCTCTAGTGGCACTAGGGAAGAAGGAGCATTTGTATGAATTTGTTCAAGCGTATGGAATAAGAAATGTCGTTGGTTTTCCTGGCTGATTCAGGCAACCCATTCCATTCTCTAGTGGCTCTAGGGAAGAAGGAGCATTTGTATGAATTTGTTCAAGCGTATGGAATAAGAAATGTCGTTGGTTTTCCTGGCTGATTCAGGCAACCCATTCCATTCTCTAGTGGCACTAGGGAAGAAGGAGCATTTGTATGAATTTGTTCTAGCGTATGGAATAAGAAATGTCGTTGGTTTTCCTGGCTGATTCAGGCATCCCTTTCCATTCTCTAGAGGCACTAGGGAAGAAGGAGCATTTGTATGAATTTGTTCTAGCGTATGGAATAAGAAATGTCGTAGATTTTCCTGGCTGATTCAGGCAACCCATTCCATTCTCTAGTGGCACTAGGGAAGAAGGAGCATTTGTATGAATTTGTTCTAGCGTATGGAATAAGAAATGTCGTTGGCTTTCCTGGCTGATTCAGGCAACCCATTCCATTCTCTAGTGGCACTAGGGAAGAAGGGGCATTTGTATGAATTTTTTCTAGCGTATGGAATAAGAAATGTCGTTGGTTTTCCTGGCTGATTAGTTACGTCTACAACTCACACTACCCACCAGCCTTTATCCATCCATCACAGTGGCGCCACAGCCCATGAAAAAAAAAGGGGGCTGGCACGCTTTAGCACATCTCTCCATTCTGATCTATCCTGTGCTTAATGTCTCTATGCCAGGACTTATAGCTGTTGTAGATCTGCCTCTACGTCATCAAGCTACCGTAGTCTACTCGTGGTCTATCTTTGGGGCGCCTGCCTTTTTTTGTTGTTGTTTTTTCCTAGTGAATTATCTTTGTTGCTCTGGGCCAGCCTTTATGCTTTTGAAATAAACAAGTAAACTGTGACGGCAATAATAAAAGATAACTCATGAGTTTCGTTCGCAGTGGGCGTGGTCTCAAGATGGTAAGCATATTGAGGAGACGCGTAGGAGCGGCGCCTTCGGAGGTCACGGTAGGAGCGGCCAGTATCTCATCCAACGTGAGCTGTCTCCTCCTTTACTTGAAGGTTACATGGCAAGACGGTGACCACCACCAAGTACAGGAGGAGACAGCTCACGTTGGATGAATTTAATTTACGCTCGTGTTTCGCGTCTGTAGCCCATGTAACGCTACCGTACAGTAGGGTACTCCAGACACATTCGTCATCTAACAGACTTCGATGTCGTGTTAGATGTGGGGAATTTAACGCTACCGTACAGTAGACCTACTCCAGACACATTCGTCATCTAACAGACCCTGATGTAGTGTTAGATGTGGGGAATTTAACGCTACCGTACAGTAGGGTACTCCAGACACATTCGTCATCTAACAGACTTCGATGTAGTGTTAGATGTGGGGAATTTAACGCTACTGTACGGTAGGCCTACTCTAGACACATTCGTTGTCTAACAGACTTCGATATAGTGTTAGATGTGGGGAATTTCGATGTTTGTTTGCTTAAGATGTTTCGGATGTTTCTCCAGATTTGAAGATGATTGCGGGCAGGGTTCGAACCCGACCACCGTGACCACCGAACGACATTCCAAAGCGCATACCACATGACCAGGAATCCATTGCGGTAGAATTAGCTATTATAATAATATATTGTCTATGTAACATCCTTGATCACACTGTCATAAAATAGCACCAACTACCCACAGTGACAAAAAAACAACAAAAAACAACAAGGTTGCAAAGACAGTTTGTGTGGAAACAGACACTCAAAATCGGCCCCACAGTGATCTACCCAGGCAGGTAAAAAGGCAGGTTTCAATATTTTCAGAAATAATATCAGAATGAAATTTAGGGGCTTAATAACTTCGAAATGGTGATCTTTTACAAATTGAAATTTTAAATGTTATTACGGAGGCGCGATGGCTGAGTGCTAAAGTGCGTGACTTTCGAACCGGGGTCTCGGTTCGAAAACTGGGATTTTTTAACTTCGGGATCCTTGGGCGCCCCTGAGTCCACCCAGCTCTAATGGGAACCTGACATTAGTTGGGGAAAAGTAAAGGCGGTTGGTCGATGTGCTGGCCACACCACACCTTCCTTAGCTGTGTGCCACAGAAACAGATGACCGTTACATCATCTGCCCTACAGATCGCAATGTCTGAAATGGGAACTATGAATATAACATAAAGACACATCTATAAGAGATATACAAGAACTAATAGTTACAGCCATATTATCTCATTTTATATGTTCAAATTATGTTGGCCTGTGAGATCTATAGATAAATAAATACAAGTTAAGATTTTGTTAATGTAGACTACTTAATACCATGAAAGGGAGAGAGAGAGGTGAGATGGGCTTACCTACGCTCTGCTGTAACCTGTATTGTAAGCCCAAAAGCCCTCACTCGCCTACTTAGGCTACCACCTACTTTTATATTTCAAGAAACAACGTATATGTTCGCTATTACTTATTCATAATTATTATTGTCATGTACATGCTAAGCCTCACATGATGTAAGCATAAAAAAAAGCCGAGAAATAAAAAAAAAGGTAAATAGGTCACATAAAATACATGCTATTGCTTAACATTATATGCTTATAGCGAAAGGGAAAACAAAATGTGTGTTGTGGGAAAGAGAGAGAGAAGGAGCGACATAAGACAAGGATATATAATAAGATACCTTCAACTACAATACCCCTCCCCCGTCTGAAACTGTCTTGATGCGATGACAGGTAAACAAAGACTTGACCTTAGTAGGCAGGTGTGTAACAAAAGAAAATGTATCATTCCATACGTTAACGCTAAACAAAGCAGTCATTCATATGACAGTGTCACAGTGACTCCTGCATAAAAGCACGAAAATGTCCTCACACCATACCAAAATGGCTTTAGGAAATATAGATCATGTGAAACACAACTAATAGGACTAATTGATGATTTTTCTAAAGGTTTAGATAATAGTGAACAAATAGATGCTATCTTACTAGATTTTTCTAAGGCTTTTGACAAAGTTCACCACCATAGTTTGCTTAAAAAATTAAAATATTTTGGCATTAATGGTCCACTGCATCAGTGGATTAAAGATTTTCTGATAGGGAGAGAACAAACTGTAATAATAAATGGCTCTAAATCAACACCGATAACAGTAAACTCAGGTGTACCTCAAGGAACAGTCTTGGGTCCACTACTATTTTTAATTTACATAAATGATTTACCAAATTGCATTAGTTCAGGAACAAAAGTCAGATTATTTGCAGACGATTGCATAATATATAGAACAATAAAAACAAAACAAGACACAGATATTTTACAAAGAGAATTAGATGAATTACAGAAATGGGAATCAAATTGGAGCATGTCTTTCCACCCAGAAAAATGTCAGTTGTTAAGAGTAACAAAAAAACTAAAACAAATTGGTTCCACTTATCTTATTCATGGCAAACCAGTAACACAGACTAAAAACGCAAAATACTGTCATGGAATCCACATATTGATGAAACTATAAAAAAATCAAACAAAGCATTAGGATTTATTAAAAGAAATTTCTATAAATCAAATAAGAACATAAAACTAAAATGTTATATAACCTTGGTTAGGCCAATAATAGAATATGCATCCTCCGTTTGGGACCCCTCAACTCAAGAAAACATTAAGAAACTGGAACAGACACAAAATAGAGCAGTGAGATTCATAACAAATGAATATTCACATTTGACTAGAGTAACATGTATAGTAAAATCACTAAATTTAGAAAGCCTTCAGGACAGAAGACTCAAAAGTAAAGTAGCAATTGTACATAAAACACTGAACCATAATCTTCAAATACAAAAACACAATTTAATAAAATACTCTGAAAGACACAAAGATAACGGCACATTCCTCGTCCCATATGCTAGGACAAATTTGTACAAATACTCCTTCTTCCCTAGTGCTATTAGAGCATGGAATGGGTTGCCTGAGCTAGCCAGAAAAACCAGTGACTTGGCAGAATTTAAGTCATTGGTTAATATGCATGACTAAATGCATGACGCGTAGGACGTAACCATCTTCTTTTTTGAAGTAACGTCTGTATTATATAAGATAAGATATTAACTCATTAAGCTCTATTACTAAAGTGATGTATTAGCCGATTACAGAGCTCCTGCAACTTCCACACCTGACCAATTAACAGTTTAACATTGTCATAATGTATTCTATCTGAATTCGGAAGGTTGTTAAAGATTATTGTCATCTGAGTATTAGAGTATTTTTTTTTTAAAATAAATAAATAAATTATGGTTTTTATATGGCGCTACTTTCATGCTTATAGCATGCCCAGAGCGCTTTGGTCCAATCTCAGTTGTGGACCAGTGGGGGGGGGGGGGGGGGGGGGGAGGGGAATCTAGGAGAAGGTTTTTTTCGTGCTGCCTTTAGGCGCTCAGTAAACACAACTCTGCCCGAGTCGGGTGTCGAATCTCGAGCCCCCATCATAGGTAGCCAAGCCAAGCTAAGTTCAAGCGCACTTAGCCTTTCGACCATTAGCAATGTCTTCGATTCCGATGGTTAACGATAAGGGCAGTATTTCACACGACTACGCAAACCCTGCGTCGGGTACGGCAAAATATGTAGGTCGCAACTGGGGCTGCGTAGCCACGGGAAATTCTGCATTCCTTATTAATCTTCGGACTCGAAGACATGCCTTATTTATATTATTTTCTACATCTAAAGCAGACAAAGCATATGTATGTTATGTTTTCACTGTTTGCACATGTCTTCGGCAAACGCCTTTCTTTGGGTAGGTTATCTGTGCAAGCAGATAGACTATAGCTTCTAAAATAAACTACAACACTATTATACAAGAGTTCAGAGAGGGTAAAAGCAGAAAATTTAGTTTCTTTCTTATTTACCCAAATGACATTTTATTACAGTTTGTAGCATTTGATTTGCAACAAAGCTTATATCAACTCTGTCTGTCTGTCTGGTAAAAAGTGTGTACATGTACACCACAATCCTTCTCGGATCAAGTTGAAGCGTTGCACAATTATTCATTGTATAGACAAGATATGAATCACAATGAAAGAAAAAGTAACAAATTAGTCAATTAATTACTGGTAATTATTTTATTTGATACCAGCAAGGGAAACTAATCCTTCAGTATTCACAGATATGGCTAAAATAATAAATTCTTTTTCTCCCTCACGCATTCTCCGATCAAGTTGATACTTTCAACAATTATTTATTGTATCTAACAAAACATGAATCAATGAACAAAGATACCCAATGGCATCCAATTAATTATTGGTAGTTCATTATTATGTTTGATATCGAATAAGGGAGATAACTTGTAATCATTGATATAGTTTTAAGGGGGAGTTCTTCCCCTTTAGATAAGCTTTTTTTATATTAGGATCTTATAATATTTTATTGTTTTACATGTTTCGAATGCTCCATCAGAATTGAAGACTAATACATCCAAGCCCAAAATCCCCTCAGGACAATGGGGGCATGGCGGCGGGCAGGGTACGAACGATGGCCGGAATCATTGAGTCAAGAACGCATTCCACATATTATTTCTAAAAAATTGTGACCTATAGGACACATGATGTAAAACTCATCTGTTTCTTTGGTCGACGGTTAATGAGGCCTAACGAGGGTGTCTTGTGGCCATCACAACGACCAACTAGTGTCAGATACTTAGCAGAGTTTAGGTCTCAATTAACTAGATATATGATACAGACGTTACTTCAAAAAAGAAGATGAATACGTCCTACAATTACCATAGGACGTATTTATCGTCTTCTGTGAAGAAACGTCTGTAATTTAATAAGATACATGCTTGCCTAAACCAATGGTCGGCAACCTTTTGAGTGGGAAGAGCCAAAAATTACAATTTACAAAATTTCGAAGTTTTTAAAGAGCCGCAAAGTTGTTTCTTGCCAACTATAAATAGTTCTCTTCAATGATTTTTTAAAATATAAAAGTAGTGTTTTTCACAACAAATTTGATAATATGTTTATATATATATGGCATTATTAAATAATTATTTTTTTATTTCGGTAACAACCAAAGAAGTTAAACGTTTATTTACAACATTAACTTGTACTTCAATAACAAACAGTTAAGCAAACAAATTCAATAGGACCAATGGCTCTGCTCGGCTTTAGAAATTTTGGATACATTTGGCTCATACGGTAACTTGTTTTTTTAGTTTTTGTTTTTAGTTTCAAACACGACTCTAAATGCTTAATTGTTAGTTGGCTTCTTACATTACTTTTATATTCATGCAAGAGAACGCTTGCTCGCACGAATATGCCGATCCGACGATAGTCAGCACTCCAAATGCCAACTTCTTCAACTCACTGTAGCAATCTTGAGGATTATTCCATGCGCCGAATCAACTCGCGGCATTCCTTAAAGTTGACCACTTTTGTTGCGTTACGTGTATACATTTTTGGACCTCCAACTGTTGAGATGGTGTACTAGGAATGCTCGAATAGTTTTGTTGGTTTTGAACTGCTCAAATCTGTCAAGAAATTCATCTTTGATTCTAATATAACTGTGCTGAAATAACTCGTGACAAAAGTTGCACTGATTTTTATTGCGATACTGCTTTAGACATTCAACATGAAGTAATTGACCGCTCTAAATATCTTCTGCAAAAAGAATAAATTTATCTTCAAAACAAACAAATTCTTCTACCAAAACATAGGATGGGTCTTCCTTTCCTTGCAGTTTTAGATTCAGCTCATTTAATTTCTCTGTTATATCAATCATAAAGTAACATTTTTGCAACTATTTGTCGTTCTTTAATTCGGTGTGATAAATGCCTTTTTCATTTAGAAATGTATTTATTTCGTTGAAGCTCAAAGCTAAACGTTTCATCACCTTACCTTTGGAAAGTCATAGCACTTTTTTTGGGAAGAAGGGTGTCGGAATACTGAGTCTCCATTTCGTTTAAGTGGTAGAGTGCTTTTGACAAGATGCTGTTAACAGTCTTGATTACCTAATTCATGACCTCATCTATTTAGGTTGGAATATTTAGGGCACAAAGTATTTCTTGGTGCATTATTAAGTGAATAGTAAGAATTTCGTGGTTTATTTTGCTCCGACGAATCGTCGTTGCTCTTTTATTTTTTACTGTCATATTCTGTCAGTTGCTATTTAAATAATTTTATTTGAATCGATCTTATTGTCTTCAAGGTATTTTTGCACGGCATTCGCCCAATCGTCCCCTCTAGTTTGTCACGAAAGCGGTAGCAATCCTAGAAGTTCTTTTAGACCTTGGGAAGACATATACCTGACAAATTGGGCAACTTGTACCATGTCTTTTAGTCCCAAGAATAATCTATAGCAAGTTACATTTGAAGACATTTTAGCTATACTGTCTTGTACTGTTTTAGCGGATAGTGGCGATTCTTGGATTTATTTTTTTTCAATATTTCTGGTTTGTTTTTTGAAATCATGAAACAGTTCTTCAGATGCATGTAGGAAGCAGTTTTTGACATACTCATCTTATCTTATCTTATCTTATATAATACAGACGTTACTTCAAAAAAGAAGATGATTACGTCCTACGCGTCATGCATTTAGTCATGCATATTAACCAATGACTTAAATTCTGCATCGTAAAAGGTTTTCCTTTTTTTTGCTATTTCTAGTGGTGCCGCAAAGCTTGCCAGAATAGCATTACTTATAAATTGCTTCTATCTTTGAGATGATAATTCGCTTCTAACTCATTTACAAACAAACTACATGGTACTACAACAACAATCTATACGCCACTTTCAAAGCACGTGGTTAAGATGTCAATTTGTCTTGCGGCAAAGCGAATTAAAACCTACATAGAAACATACGACGACGGCGTCATTCAAGAGCTTCCGGCGGACTGATAACAGTGACGACGCGTGTAATGGGGGAAGGTGTGGTGAAAAGCGAGTACAAGTGGCTGAGAGATAGAATCGGTGCCTAATCTTCGTTAAAAGATTCATAGGTTCAGAACTATTTTTAAAAAATGTCTCGACACAATAAATAATATTTGTGTATGGAACTAGAGAGCCGCAGCTTCACACCCAAAGAGCCGCATGTGGCTCGCGAGCCGTAGGTTGCCGACCCCTGGCCTAAACTTGCCTGAACCTTCTTCGTTTTTTTTTGTTTGCTTTTTTTAACTTGCAAAGAGAGATAAAAAAAATTAATTTAACAAATACATGCAGAGTTGTCTCGCTTTTTTCAGAGATTATTTTAGAATTAGATGACGATCACGTTCACCTCTATCCCTTAGTCTGTTGGGGCACCACACAAGATTTGTCAACCGTCTTTCTCCATTCCTTTCTGTCTTTTGCCTTGGATAGACGATGCTATGTAAGTGTAAATATGTTTGATACGAGTTTTTCGCTGTGAAAATTGTTTTGACAAAGTCTACATATTAAAAATTTAAGTTATTGATTAACATTCTTAACTAGATTGACATAGGAACACGCGTAATCTTCTTTTATAAAATAACTTATGTATTTCATAAGAAGAAGAGTATGGTTAGTATGGTTAAAGTATCTACAACTATTAGAAAATCCGCAATCTCGCACCGACGAGGCAGTAATGTGGTTTTCTTGGGATCTTTAATCAACTTGAACCTAAAGGTCACATAAGAACAAAACAATAGAACAGTTAGGACTTTATATTTCTCTATGTAAAGTCTCTTCTACGCTCTCTTGTATATGATTAGTCTAAAATTTAGGACGATGTCTGACCCGAAAATGGACTTGATGTGCCGGTACTGGAATGTTGGAAACTTTCTTAAACTTAAAAGTCACATATTGCTCGCCTTCTGCAGGAAAACTATGGTTCATCTCTTAATAATGAGATAAACGCCTGGGCATTAACTATGGTCGAAATGTTATCCACACAACACTTTCATTCAAATCAGTTGTCGGATCCAAAGAAAAGGCAAACAACTGATACATTTTGGCTTTTGCAGGGTCAAAGTTTCTGACAGAATGGAGCAATGTGTAATGTCAAAAGTCAAAAGGTCACAGACTTCTAAAAAAAAATTCACAAAAGGTAAAGAAGCAATATTTCTCTTTGAAAAATATTTTTTGATGCTAGAATGCTATAAAAATCAAAACCAACGGACAGATGGAATAGAAATTTAATACATATCATAACCTTTTTTTTTTAGACCCAAATAGGAACCTTGTCTACGAATATAGTCTCTATCGCAAGCCTGCAGACATAGAAAACCAAACAGAAAAGACTTTACAGAATTTTATACGTATTGACTAAATGAAGCCAAAATTCAATACACGATTCTTATTAGTGGTCCCCGAAAGGGGAAAAGACGCTATTAGTTTTGTGTGGAATGTCTGTCCGTCCGTCCGTCCCGTTTAGATCTCGTAAACTAGAAAAGATAGTGAAAATCCGACATCATAATATTTTAGACCATTTAAAAACTTCTGATGCAACGATTACTTTTTTCTTTTCTGAAAGCGAAAAATCTAATTTTTGAAATCACATATGCAAGTATTTTTTTATAAAAATACACCACTTTTACAACTATTCACTATTCATAGTAAAAAACACGGGAGGCTCTTTATTAGGGGAAACTGCATTTTGCCATATTCTTAACATATTTAAGCAAACGGTTGTAGCTTTTTTGTCCAAATATTTTTTTTTACATTTGTTTGACGATCGCGTGTACTGCAGTGCAGGACAGTCACTATACAACACTTAACCAACGAAAACTTTATTTTTTTATTTTTTTTTAAAGGAAATGTTGTTTTTTCTTGAGGAATAAGAGATTGGCCTTTTACAAAACAATTAGATCAATTAGATATTCATTATAAGACATCTGTTAGGCCAGGTTGACATCTAACTTCACATTCACTTTCACCTATCCTTTGGTCTACTGGACCGCTGCGGCACCACACAAGATCTGTTAACCTTTTTTTGTCCATTCTTCTCTGTCATTTGTCTTTGATAGAATTTCATTCTGATAATATTGAAACCTGCCATTTTACTTGCCTGGGTGGGCCACTTCGGGAGCCGATTTTCAGTTTTCCACACAATCTGTCTTTGTAACCTTGTCTTATATAATACAGAGTTACTTTAAAAAAAGAAGATGATTACGCCCTTCGCATCATGCACTTAGTCATGACAAAGAGAATTAGATGAATTACAGAAATGGGAATCAAATTGGAGCATGTCTTTCCACCCAGAAAAATGTCAGTTGTTAAGAGTAACAAAAAAACTAAAACAAATTAATTCCACTTATCTTATTCATGGCAAACCAGTAACACAGACTAAAAACGCAAAATACCTAGGTGTTATAATAAATGAAAAACTGTCATGGAATCCACATATTGATGAAACTATAAAAAAATCAAACAAAGCATTAGGATTTATTAAAAGAAATTTCTATCAATCAAATAAGAACATAAAACTAAAATGTTATTTAACCTTGGTTAGGCCAATAATAGAATGTGCATCCACCGTGTGGGACCCCTCAACTCAAGAAAACATTAAGAAACTGGAACAGACACAAAATAGAGCAGTGAGATTCATAACAAACGAATATTCACATTTGACTAGAGTAACACCTTTAGTAAAATCACTAAATTTAGAAAGCCTTCAGGACAGAAGACTCAAAAGTAAAGTAGCAATTGTACATAAAACACTGAACCATAATCTTCAAATACAAAAACAAAATTTAATAAAATACTCTGAAAGACACAAAGATAAAAGCACATTCCTTGTCCCATATGCTAGGACAAATTTGTACAAATACTCCTTCTTCCCTAGTGCTATTAGAGCATGGAATTTAAGTCATTGGTTAATATGCATGACTAAATGCATGACGCGTAGGACGTAATCATCTTCTTTTTGAAGTAACGTCTGTATTATATAAGATAAGATAAGACCTAAATTCTGCTATGTCACTGGTTTTCCTGGATAGCTCAGGCAACCTTTTCCATGCTCTAATAGCACTAGGAAAGTAGGAGCATTTGTACAAATTTGTCCTAGCATATGGAACGAGGAATGTTCCTTTATCTTTGTGATTGCATTAGATGCTTTAGCAGGGCCGGTCTTAGGCAACTTCAATCTATGCGGTCGCAGTAGCTCCGCGCTTTCATAGGCCCCGCGCTAATTCTAGGTGTAATTATTAAATTGCAAAATATATACGAACAATTCCTTGAAATCTCATGAATTTATTAAAATCTTCTGAAAATAAACAAAATTTTCATTGGTGGGTGTCATTCATTGCGGAAAACACCAATCCTACGGGCGATAAAAGAGAATAGCGATTGTCAGCTTTCCTGTAATAAAATGTAATAATCAGGCGACTTTTCACCTTAATCGGAAGTTACAATACTTTATTCACTTTTATAGTCACTGGCATATAAATATGCCATAGGCTGCAAGGTTCGTAAAGTAAAGTTAATTTGATCGCAATTTCGTATTTAGTAAAGAATGAATAAAATTCAAAGTCGATTTTTGTTTGTAATGCAAAATCTTAATTTTCAGATTATCCTTATTTCCACCCAGACTAGGCCCCGCGCAATAAGTTTCACATAGGGCACCGCAATTGTTAGGGCCGGCACTGTGCTTTTATTAGTAGGCCTATTTGCACGATTTCCCTAATAAGAATTATGTAAAGTTACATTAATAAAGATCGTTAAATAAATTTCGTCAAAGTTTGGTAGTTTGTAGTCTTCAAGACGTTAAAGGGATAACGTGTAAGTACAAAATGAGGACAAAGAGGCATATAAAAACTAACCTCTTAACCCTTTCTCTCCTGATCGACGATACCATCGTTGATTTGAACTCATTAATTTAAATTAATGTTTGATTTTTATAAACTTTACTTCGGTCTTATTTAAAAAATGCATGCAGTCCCCTTTAACTCTATACCAACTAAAACATTTTCTGATAACAAACGAAAAGGTTTTAAAAGGTTAATTAAAAAAGAGTAGTGAAATACTACTCAGCAATTGGAAGAATGCCGTTGAAACGTGGAAAATAATGACGGAGAGAAAGAGTTAATTAAGGTGACATACTAGTAACTATAATAAAACATATAAGAAAGTTTCATACTAGAACTGTCCCACCGGACCAGGGCGGACCTGCACGGTAGACAGCAAATTATAAAATTAAGATCCCTCATATTATTCTGGCCTTCTAACGGAAACAGGAAACGGAAACAGGCCGACCCCGGAAACAGGAGCGACCCCGGTAACAAAACGCCGTACTTTAATGGTCGCGTTATTATAGTGGGCCCACCAAAAGAAAATCTACTGCCGAGTACAGACGCAGACGGCGAAAAGAAATCTTAATCGAACGGCGAAAAGAAATCTTAATCGACCACCGGCGGACAATGGTATGTGGCAAAATATGTAGGTCACGGCTGGGGCTGCGTAGCCAAGGGAAATAACTGCATTTCTCATTAATCTTTGGACTCCAAGACAAGCCTTATTATTATTACATAGCGGGCCCAGAACGGAGTTCGCAGTATGTAGCTTATATGTCATGAACCTACCCAGGGGCGGACCGGGAGTCAAAATCGGCCGGGCATTTCTATACCATTTGGCCCATTATTTGTATATCATATGATGAGCATACAATTCTACCTGTCCTCAAAATCATTATGCTAATTTTTACAAAGAACCCCTTTCAGACCCTTCGATCTACAGGTCATCTGTTTTTGTGGCCCACGGTTTACGGGAGTGTCATGGGGCCAGCACAACGACCAACCACCTTCACTTTCCCCAGGTTCAGATTAGAGCTGGGTGGATCCAGAAATTAAAATAGCAGTTTTCACCAGGATTTAAACCCATGTATCCTCGGTTCTTAAGCCAAGCTTTTCCACTCAGCCAAAGCGCCTCTTGTCTACAGGTGTAAATTATTAGGCTTACATTAGTTCGGAAAATGTGTCAGAGAGATTGTAAGAGATTTTTTTTAAAACATCGCTCAAATGGTCACATATAAGTGAATATTATAAAACCCTTAACAATTTAATACTTGTCAGAGAGATGTCTATGCGGCCATTTCGATGGCCCTAACGACCCACCGGGCATTTACCCAAGTAATCTCCTCATAAATTTTCTGCTGAGAGAAATCTTAAATTTCTCGCACAAAAAAGGATAATCTATCAAGAGATGCGCTGTGTTCGATTCCTGAATGGACTTTTTTCGAATGTTGCTACGTCACAGATCAATGTAAGTGTAAACAGACCTTTGTTTTGTTTGTCTGAATGCAAGTCCAAATGATTTAGAGACTACTGCGTTAGGCCGTTAGGCAATCGCGAGCCCAGACAAGTAGCCTAACTGGTACGTAAGCCAATAGTAATAGCAGACTATAATTATTATCAATATTGAGTGGGGCCTAGATCTGTTTATTTTTTCTTCATTATCAAAAGTACACAAAAAAAAGATTTTAATTATGGAGATTTGTTTCTAGTAGATCTACATCTATATTTTTATTATTAGCATTATTGTCAAAAAAGAGATCTAGATTAGAATATATTAGATATATAGGTCTAGATGTTTAAACTAAAGACAATTTCTAAACTTTACTTCTTCTTTTGATCACATGACCCTTCAGCCCAACCAAAATACGGAGTTAAGTTTCAATATGGCGTCTTAAAGAAAAGTTATAACTTTCTATTTTATCGTAGAGATCGAGATCTAACCTTTTTAAAAAATAGTACACTATGTTCCTAAAGAAACATGGATCTGTGAACTCTCATAATTGGTGCAGATTTTTTTCATTGAATGATTTTAGTTTGAATAAATAACTTATTTATACAATGCTTATCGGCTCCTTTCCTTCTGTTCTGGAACTGGAAGATGAGGTTGGTAACTTTAAACTTACTTTCTTAGACTTAGTTAATTAGTTTTAATTACTTAACTTAGCCGACTAAGTTAATAATAATAAACTTGGTAAAGTTGGTTCAATGGTTCTAACGACAACAGAATTAAAAATTTCACGTGTTTGCTTTTTGGATCTATAAGTATAACTTTTAATCTTTTTTTACTTATAATAAAATTAAAATAATAATTATTAAAATTATATTTAATTAGACTTATTTTTTAGATCTATATATTTATTTTATAAGTTATTTAAGTATTCTACTTCTAGAACTAAGGTAGAGTAACTAAGAGTACCATAGAGTAGTCTAGAATTCTAGATCTAGAGTAAAGTGCGAAGTTCGAGCACATTAAGCCCGCTGGCAGCAATTTTCAGGTTTGGATTTTTATAGCACCGTAACGGTCTGACCTATGAAAAAAACGATAGTATCTCTGAATTCCTCGTCCTTTTTTCTATAAAAATAGATTGGATTTAATGTATCACTAGGCTTAGTTAAAATTAAATACGAAGTCAAAGAGGTGTAGGGTAAGTATCGCCAAGCGTACTTTTCCTCGAGCGGATTTTTCCCCAGTTAGTAACCTCGATCGGGTTGGTGGAAGGTTCGAACAGATCAAAGGAAATATATCTAAAAACATGTTTTAATATTTTATTTTTACTACAAAGTCATTTTCTTTTTACTCCAGCGCAAGAACACCATCCATTGCACCATTTCCCACCCTCCACAACTTCAAATAGTCTCTTTAAGCTGATGAGCAATCAGACTTAAAAATACCCTTAAGCCCATTGCCCATTTCCTTCACTACCGGGTAGTAAAAAAGAATAACTCCACACCTCCTGAGTTTGACCTCACCATGAACTTAGCCTTTACAAGGAAAAGAAAATAGTATGTGTCGGAAGTAAAGAAAAAAGGTGCATACGCAGTAGCAATATAGTAGTAATTTGGTAAACATTCAAATAAAAAAGTTTTAGCAATAAAAAGTGAACTGTTCGAACCTCTTGTCAAATCGGGGCTGCTCGAACTTCGCTCTTTACTCTAGGAGATATATAATTATATATATATATAGTTTATTAGAAGACGAACTTTACCAAGGCAATTAATGACAATCATCACAATGTAAAGTAAATGACAAAATGTCCAATAATTGAATTGAAATAGATGTAGACATTGTAGATTCTAGATCAAGATTTTATAATCTCTTTGAATATATATATATATATATATATATATATATATATATATTATATGATCTGCCCCTATAGTAAAGTTCTAACCATTTCTATGCTCCAGTGACCCGCTGTTTCCATGCACTGTCACACCCCATCATTTTTGTCTCCTTGCTTGTTTATTTTTATAGTAATGGCAAAACTTCCTATATTGGTTATTGTGCATACGTTCCATTTTTCTGCATTTCTAACACATTGATGTTGTTTTCTTCTGCAAGATTTAATAAGAGTTTTATCACAGCTCAAAAACTTAAGTAGGCTCTGGTTAAGCCAATTAAAGGGATTTTCTAGACCAATGATGCATCATCCAATAGAAACCTACTTATTAGGCTTCTAAAATGGACAGGAAACACATTGTGACATAGATAAATAATTGAATAATTGTTAACCATTCTCTCTCTCACCCACCTGCATGCTCAGTGCGCCTGCAACTGACGTCATCGATCAATAATCGTTAGCCGTCAGTAGCATATTTGGACTTAAAGAGGGTGGCATTGTTATTCCTTTTTTTTTTTTAAAACCATGACGAGATCTAAGAGATCTAGAATCTTGATCGAGCTGAAATGGAAAAAATCAATCAGCCAACAGAACAGATCTCCATCAAATGATCATATCATATATATACTATGACTATGATAGTTATAGTGGCAATGAATCACTGACCCTTGTCTTAATGGAGGGAGATGTAGCCCATCATTTCCTGTCCAAATTATTGTTTATATAAAGATTTAACAGAAGATGACATGAATTTAAAAAAAACAAACAATGATTTTTATTGATATGAGTGGTTAGTGTTTCATGCTGAGTGGTCCAATGGTCTGGGAAAAAATCTGCATGGTCAAAGTTGTAGTTGCCAAATTTATTTTTAACAATGCACGAGAATACATTATAATATCATATCTATTTTTATAGATGAATGAATGAGGATTTCTAAGATACTTCCAGTTTTTTCTAGGTCTTTTTCAATTTATATCTCTATTGGTGGGTAGTTTCAAATTGAGTTTAAATTTTTTTCCACTGCAGTTTATAATGGTTTATTTATTCTGAATCATTACTTTTCTAAGTGACCATAGAAAATTAAACAAATAATGAATATATTTAATGTCATTGTGGTTGCCTAAAATATCATTTTACAATTGATAGACTTAATCACCAAGCTATGCTCATCTATTATTCTCTATTCAAGGAGAACATCAAGACTTAGCCGGTGAAAAGATTAGTTTCTGGTTAAAAATCATTTAGATTAGTTTGCTCTTTAAATGCTTTATAACAAAAATCTCTGTTAGATCTGTGTTTTTCCTTCCTTGAGCCTAGCTTTTGTCAACACTGCTTTATAAATTATTATTATTATTACTTTAAAATTAGTTAAAGTTAAAAATGATATGAACAAAAAGGATAACAATTTCAGAGCCAAGGTGTTAAACACTTAACTGGTTTGGTCTTCAAAAATATTGTTTTTTTTTTTTGTTGGGGGTGGGGAGGAGGTGTGCACCTGACAACACAGATTAACTATTGTAATTAATTATTTTCTTTGGTATCTTGAACAAGGGAAAAAAAGGGTAGTTGATAGGTGTGGTGTTATAAGTTGAATTAGTCCCCTTGAGGAATCTTGAGATCAGAGTGAAGATGTTTTTGTATGCATTTAAAAACGATCATGTAAGCATTCACCAAAATACCCCTTTTAAAACTGGTCCAGACAAGTGATAGGATCATAGTGCTTTGAGAAAGCTAAAAACTAAACAAAAACAATTGGTAAAAGTATTTCTATCGCCTAGATTTATTTGTCTAGGGCAATCACACATATAATTACATGACTGATCCAAACTAATTAATATAATTACACCTAATATAAGCATTCACCAAAATACCCCTTTTAAAACTGGTCCAGACAAGTGATAGGATCATAGTGCTTTGAGAAAGCTAAAAACTAAACAAAAACAATTGGTAAAAGTATTTCTATCGCCTAGATTTATTTGTCTAGGGCAATAACACATATAATTACATGACTGATCCAAACTAATTAATATAATTACACCTAATATAAGCATTCACCAAAATACCCCTTTTAAAACTGGTCCAGACAAGTGATAGGATCATAGTGCTTTGAGAAAGCTAAAAACTAAACAAAAACAATTGGTAAAAGTAATTTCTATCGCCTAGATTTATTTGTCTAGGGCAATAACACATATAATTACATGACTGATCCAAACTAATTAATATAATTACACCTAATATAAGCATTCACCAAAATACCCCTTTTAAAACTGGTCCAGACAAGTGATAGGATCATAGTGCTTTGAGAAAACTAAAAACTAAACAAAAACAATTGGTAAAAGTATTTCTATCGCCTAGATTTATTTGTCTAGAGCAATCACACATATAATTACATGACTGATCCAAACTAATTAATATAATTACACCTAATATAAGCTTCTTTTTTTTTAAATAGTTTTTTAAAATGTTTTTTATTGCTCTTTACTAAACTACATTCTCCATGAAATGGTTTAAATTAAATTTTGATAATAATCCTTTTAATTATTTTATATAAAACATATGCTTCAAGTATGTATGCTATGCTCGTGACGTTATAGACAATTCTTTTTTCTGAGACCAGTTATCATCATCATAAAATGTTTGAAAGCTTAGAACAAATCTTTTCTTATGTTATTGTAGATATGCTTATCAGGTATGTTTGTTTTAGTTTCCCTTTTCTTCAGAGACATGTTATGAATAACATTCCTACAGTGAAGCAGCTCCCCTGTGCTAATTTATATTGCCTCAACCATGTACAACTTTACCTTTACTAAACAAACTTTTCCTATGCATAAGTTTCTTGCATGTAACTTTTAGACTGCTGTACACATTGCAGTTCAGTTTTAATACTTTGCCATAATTGTTTTCTATATTTGTAAAAAAAAAGTAATTAAGAAGTAGTTTTTAATTAAAAAGTAGTTTTTTTTTTAATTCTACCAAAACCTCCAATAAATTCTATATGTGTTCAGTTTCATTACACATTTTTATTGGAAGGCTATACAGTAAACTTTTTAATGCCAAGGAACTATTCTTGAATAATTCTTTATTAATTTATGGGAGAAAATGTGACTTAGAATCTTGTCACTCCTGACTCTTTTTATGATTAATGACTTTTCCTCACATAATTTTGCGTTTTCTCTAAAAATTATGTTTTTGAACTTAGAAAGGAATTTAACAGCTCAAGTTGACTATGGACACCAAACATCTTTTAAAGACTAGAGTTTCTATATTGCTTATTGCCACCATAACAGTTTTATTGTTTTTTACAAAACTTTTATCAACTCACTCTGTCTGAATCAATCAAAAAAATTAACCAATTAGCTAATTAATTATTGGTTGTTAATTATTTTCTTTGATGTCCAAAAGAGAGAAAATAAATGTTACTTATTGAGAGATGTGGCTGTATATTAATTAATTTTGTTTTATATAGAAAAAGGGAGCTTGTTTCTGCAGCATTGACATACATGGCAGTTAATTTTTTTGGTTGTTCTCTTTAGATAAGCTTTGTTTTAAAAAAAAGATTTTAAAATATTTTGCTTGTTATGAACTATACACTAAGTGCCTAGAATAAATATATACTAGCCATATTTTACCTGCAACCCGCTGGTCTTAATTTGAGTATCACTGTCGATATAGACACTGAGAGTGTTATGGAAACAATTAAACAAAATAATAATGTTATAAGAAAGTGAATGCATGAATGTAAAAATAGTATGAATGGAGCTATCAAAATAGCTAACCGACCTAAATCCATTTTTTTAATAAATACATTTGCTTGTAGACCTACATATATCTAGATCTAGAGTCTAGATACTATTGTAATAGATGTAGACCTACTATTATAAGAGTGAATTCAAGGGCTCAAGAAGCTTATTAATTATTGTATGTTAGTATATTTATTATCCCATATATAGAGCCTCGTGTAGCCTGTCCAATCATAGTGTGTTTATACTGTTTATAGGAAGGTTAGATAGTCTGCGGCGTGCCTCTGTGATATCCCGCATGGTTGGGCAACGAAGAGAATTATATATATAAAGACAGGGCCGGTCTTAGGCCACTGCAACCTATGCAGCCGCAGTGGGCTCTGCGCGATGCGAATTCTAGGTGTAAATTATTAAATTAAATCATTTTAACTGGAATTCTCCTGAAATTATAAAATATAAGAAAATCCATAAAAATCTTAAAACACAAAATTGACATTTCGGGGTATCATTCAATATGGAAAACGACAATCCTACCTGCGGTTAAAAAAAACGGCATTGTCAGCTTTCATTTAATAAAAATGTAATACAAAGCCGAATTTTAACCAAAACAAGAAGTTCAAATAGTTTATTTACTTTAGTAGTCACTGGCATACAAATATTGATCTAAATCAATCTCGACCGCAATATTTTGCTAGTCGAAAGTAAATCTAAAAGGCAGATCGGAATATTTATCTTCTTTTTGTTGGAAAACTACTATCTACTGTAGATGGCTCGTAAAGTTAATTTGACAGTGATTTTGTACTTAGAAAAGTATAAATAAAATGCAAAGACGAATTTATTTTCTAATACAAATTCACTTATTATCCTTATCACAACCCAAATTAGGCCCCGCGCAATCCTTTTCACATAGGGCCCCGCAACATGTAGGATCGGCCCTGTATACAGATAGACTGTTTTTGTGTTATTACTGATACTAGTATTTCAGATAGATCATACGTTTTGAAACTCATTAACTAGAAATGGCAGTCAACTAAGATCCTCTAGTAGTAAAGCTGTTATAGTGTCTATTTTTACTTAATATGAGCTATAATAGTGCAGTGTGTTTCATTTATTAAAATGTTTGTTATATTATGACTATGTGGGTTTTCACTTTTCCTTTATATACTGTGGTTGTTTTTTCTTGATCAATAATCAATCATTGTAAAGATGGTTATTATTAAATTTTTTATTTTAAAAAAAAATTTTTTTTTACTAAATTAAATCAATTTTATTTTTGTGTTTAATGGCAGAACTGAAAGAGGCAGGAACATCTATCCTTAAATTAAAATTAGGAATGCCATGGAGACAGGATGCAGGAAATAAAACACTTATTTAAGTTCTGAAAATTATTGTATTTATATCCAACATTTAACCATTAAAATGCACAATTTAATACATCTTCACAGCCTCCCTTAGTTCAAGCTTGTTTCCATGGAGATCCCGATGAAGTGCGAGCTCTTTTGTACAAACGGGAAGATGTTAATTACCAGGTGAGGGAAGTTTTATCAACTAATTTATATTATTTTTTTTACATTGATTTAGTAGACGATCCTTTCAAGTTCAGTTTCAATTAATAGTTTCTTTGCTTGTACACTTGGCCAGGATGCTGAAAAGCGAAGTCCTCTTCATGCTGCTGCTTACTGCGGTGAAGCGGAGATAGCAGAGCTTTTGATTTTGAGTGGAGCGAGAGTCAACACCAAGGACAACAAATGGCTGACACCATTACATAGAGCGTGCTGTGCCAAAAGTGCTGTAAGCCTGAATATAGTTAATCAACTTTATCAATTAAAAAAATATCTTTAAGAAGAAAAGTGAAAGATTGAAAAATACTAGAATGTCTGTTGACTAAATAATTAACCAAGGTAGCCCTTTCTGACCTTGCGATCTATAGGGTACATGATGTATAGATCATCTGTTTCTGTGGCCCATAGTTAACGAGTGTATCATGAGCCCAGCACAACCCCCACTACTTTTCCCAACTTGGTTGATTCAAAGGCGCCCCAAAGATCCCGAAATAAAAATCCCAGTTTTCACCAGGATTTGAACCCAGGACTTCTCTTTCAAAAGCCAAGTGCTTTACCACACAGCCACTGCACCTAAGTTAACTGAAAAAAATTGGTGTAAAGTCATTTAACAAATCTGCTAGTATCTCTTCACTTGTGTTAACCATCTAATATGGTGTGATATATAGATTGTATTGAATGCTTTAATGGTGGTGATCTTCCTACAGGAGACTGTTGATAAACTGTTATGTCAGGATGCAGATGTAAACGCCAGGGATAAAAACTGGCAGACTCCCCTTCATGTTGCTGCTGCCAACAACGCTGTCCACTGTGCTGAGTACATCATCCCTTTACTGACCAATGTGAATGTGTCAGACAGAGCGGGCCGAACAAGTTTACACCACGCAGCTTTCAATGGTCACAAAGAGGTCAGACTAAAGTTGAATTATATAAACTTTTCTGTATCGGCTGTGTCGAAATTCTATAAGCTTGTGATGAATCTGATTTATCCTGTCAGTTGTCGTTCTTATGTTTACATGTTTGTAACTTAATGTGTTCACATGCTAGAAATGTGTGTTGGGTAGCAATACTATATGGACATGTTTTTCGACACTTATTGTTTTATTATGTTTATAACTATTACAAAGCTATAACATAATTTTTCTTAATGTCCCAGATGGTCAGTTTGTTATTGGAGAAAGGGGCAACAATAAATGCTTATGACAAAAAAGACCGCCGAGCTGTTCACTGGGCAGCCTACATGGGCCATGTTGAGGTGGTCAAGTTGTTAGTGGATCACGGAGCAGAGCTCAATTGCAGGGACAAAATGGTAATTAGACAATATGGATACATTAATTATTGTTGAGGATGAGAATTGCCAATAGAAAAGAATACTGGACTAGTAATACTATACTGTTGTTTATAACTTAAGAAATATACCTTCATATCTCAAAACTGTTTTCTTTGAACTGTAGCTTACAGTGACACGCTGATATTTATTTTTTGTTTCTTTAAACTAATGTGAATTTTGTTATTGCCAGATGTACACACCATTACACGCAGCTTCAGCCAGTGGTCAGATTTCAGTGGTTAGATTGCTCCTGGAGCTAGGGGTGGAAGTGGACTCTGTGAATATCCATGGGAACTCCCCCCTCCACATTGCTTGCCTGAATGGACAGGATGTTGTGGTCAGCAAGCTGATTGAATTTTCTGCCTCAGTGAATGCTGTCAACAATATGGGGATGGTAAGTAAGATTTAGATTGTAAAACAGGCAGGGATCAATTTGAATCTTGCGTTGTGAAGTCAATGACAATTTCTCCTTCTTTTACCAGACACCTCTACACTTTGCCGCTGCCTCAACACACGGAAGTATTTGTCTAGAAATTTTAGTTTCTGAAGGTGCTAACACGAAAGCGCAAGTAAGTATTAGTTGAAATTCATATTTTTACTTTGGAACAAACATTCGGGGTTAAATCAGGGAAAGAAATCATAGTGATTTGATATGCTGTAAACCAGTTTTAAATTAAGATGATACCTGAGTTTGCTTTTTTTCTGTTGTTTTTGTTTTTGGTCGCAGTAGGTTAGAAAAATCTTTTGCTCGGCTAATAAATCAAGTTATAAAAAAATTTCCTTTTGTTGTAAGAGAATGTCAAAGAGCCTAAAACCAACATAAAACAAAAACATTTCTCAGAGTCACTTCTCCATCTTATAACAGTGACCGTGTCGAGTTTTTAAGTCTTATTTCTAAACGTTTCTGCACTCACTATTAACGAAATCAATAATAGGGGCTTTGACTTTGTGTGAGGTCCTCAGTGGCAGCTCTTTATGCCAGCTGCTCATTGTTCCCTTACTTTGCGAACACCAGTCTTGTGTCTGTCCTCACTTTGTAGTCACAATGTCATGTCTAACGATTGGATCTAACATTGGTTACAATGTACTTCTGATCAACATCAGGCTACTGAGGCTGAAAGAGAAGTGGCAAGTGCTGGCAAATCAGGTGTGCTTGGTCCTGTCACCATTAGTAGGTTTTTGCTTGGAGTTTAGATTTGTGCATGAGGTGATCATGCCATAAAGCCTGACATTGAAAAGATAGTTCCATATTATCATACCAAGGCAAAACCACTGAAAACAACGTTACTAAACTTTTTCACCTAACAAACTTATATCTCTCTCTATATAATTTCACTGTATTCAATGTTTGGGCTGACTGTTTCTTGTTCTTCTTCTATTTCTGCATGCCAAATGTTTTTCTTTGCATTGTGTTAAATCAGAGTGAATCGAAACATGGCATGACTCATGTTGAAATCATGTTTTCTATAAATTTTGCTCGTGACATGGATTTTCCATATCTTTTAGAATGTCCCGATGAATGTCTGATTATACCCCTTTGTGCTGGTATGTTACTACTTTCTGAACTAATACTCTGGCTAGAATGAAGTCTTAAAAATATGGTTATTTTCAAGTTATCACACCCTATCCCTTATTGTGTTTGCATTTTCTGTCTTCAAAATGAGCTATTGAAAATCTGATTTCACCATTACATCTTCATGGATCTGTAAACATGTGAACAATAGCATGTAATTTTTTTTAGTATTCCTAAGTACACACATACATATAACTATTTTCAGATAAAAAAAACAACAAACAAATAAATCTTCTTTAGTAGGCAAGTCATGAAATTCTAATATTCTGAAACATTTCAATAATGATTTTCAGTAAAACGTGTCATCTAAAGTTAGTCGATACTACAAACTCTCCTCTTGATAGCTTTTCACAAAAAAAAAACTGCTATGTTTTATTTGATAAGATGTGTTGTCCAGGTCCTATCATTATTACCAGTTTTCTACTTGACACACTTCTTGGCAAAAGGATTTGCAGTTTGCTGTTGCTATAGTGACTAGGGTCTCCTGAAATTGAACTTTTCTTTTAGCTCCTCAAAGGACAATAAAGTAATGTGCGATGTCCTGTTCTGTCAGTTGATATCCTCAAAAGGACAATAAAGTAATGTGCGATGTCCTGTTCTGTCAGTTGATGAAATGAGCACCCTTAAGGTGGCTTTAAATAAGAAATCCTGGAATGTTACTCAGCTAAAGAAAGAGCTTATTAAATATAACCTACAATTTCTTTGTAGACTTAGTTGACTTAGTCCTGTGTGGACTTTTAGATGAGCTTAGGGCAAGTCCTGAGTGCACTCTTACAAGAGCTTAGGGAAACAACAGTTTTCCAACAAACCTTTATCTAATTTCCTCATCCCATATTCTCAGACCTATTCCAGGTGTAGGGAATAAATGAATTCTGGACCTATTTCAGGTGTAGGGAACAAATGAATTCTGGATCTATTCCAGAAAGAATTTAGGATCAGCTTCAAACATGGTGTACACAAATGATCCGTCATTTTGAACCTTGTTCAAATGCTTTGATCTCTCATCTTCTAGTCAAATTGATCAATAATTTTTTTTTCTCTATATGTAAGTAAGTTGATGACACTGATAATGTGTGAAAGAATATTGTGTTAGTAGCTAGCTTGTTTTTCAGCACTGTGTTTAACCTACTGCTATTTCAGAGTGTAGATGGAAGAACAGCGCTACACATGACTGCACTGCATGGCAGATTTACTCGGGCGCAGAGTTTAATAGATCATGGTGAGACAACTCTTCAGTTTTTTTTTTTACTGTTTAAAAATTAAAATCAACACTTTGAAAGATTTTTTTTTAGCAGGGAAACGCTGTTGTTGGTTTTGTGCTATCTGTCTGACCTGTTTAGATCTCAAAAACTCAAAGCACCATTGAAAATATGGTTTACCATACCCTTTATCCAGCTCAAAATAGGCGCAACTGCTACTTTTGGACTTTTGAAAGTGAAACCTTTAAAAAAATTTTTTTTTTAACTATTCAAGCTGTGACATTTTTTTCATGTTAAAAAAAGAAAAGAATACAAAGTCTTATTAACTTTCATGTAGGGATCAAAGGTATATAATCTTTTGAAAGCTTGCACTTTAAAAAAAATCCAACTAACCATGCATATTCTTTTCACATCTAAGCAATGTTTAAAACTATATTGAATAGGCTCTTCATTTTAAGATGCTAAGTTAATGTTTTCTGGCTGTAGTTTTTTGTTTGTGACCGAGTGTTTTAGGGCTGTTGGGGGTTTCCTACAAGTTAGTGTGTACCACAAAGTCAGTTAACATATTATTGTGTTTAATTAAAAAATTATCCACAAAGTATCATTTTGAGTTATAACTATTGATATTCTAGCTATTGAACTCTGTGCTTGTTGTCTATGGTAATGCACACTATTAATCTATTTCACCCTTTTGTGTCACTGACATAAATAAAAGCATGCATGGCCTATTTTCTTTCCCATAGATAATCTTTTTTTTTATGTTGATTCAAAATTTATGCTAGTAATTATTGACTACTATTGATAATAAAATGTTAATACTTACTAAGTAAAGGCCTGTATAACCTATGTAGTTGATAGTTAACAATTATATGATTACATATCTATATTGCTTTTAAGTCTTGATTGTATTATAAGGTAAGATAATTTTTATTGATCCAATCAAATGGAAATTCAGTTTGACTACAATTGACAACCTCAGCTTAACTACTGTACAATAACAATATAGATGCAAACACAAACAAAATTCACACACGAAACACATACACATTCACAACCAGTGCTTTATGAATTAAATTTTTATGTACTTCTCGGTGACGACAGATGATCTTGTAACACTCTGACCGAAAGTGGGATGAAGGAGTTTTTAAATCTTTCTGTTTTAGTCCTTATCTTCTTATCTTATATAATACAGACGTTACTTCAAAAAAGAAGATGATTACGTCCTACGCGTCATACATTTAGTCATGCATATTAACCAATGACTTAAATTCTGCCAAGTCACTGGTTTTTCTGGCTAGCTCAGGCAACCCATTCCATGCTCTAATAGCACTAGGGAAGAAGGAGTATTTGTACAAATTTGTCCTAGCATATGGGACGAGGAATGTGATTTTATCTTTGTGTCTTTCAGAGTATTTTATTAAATTTTGTTTTTGTATTTGAAGATTATGGTTCAGTGTTTTATGTATACTTGCTACTTTACTTTTGAGTCTTCTGTCCTGAAGGCTTTCTAAATTTAGTGATTTTACTAATGGTGTTACCCTAGTCAAATGTGAATATTCGTTTGTTATGAATCTCACTGCTCTATTTTGTGTTTGTTCCAGTTTCTTAATGTTTTCTTGAGTTGAGGGGTCCCACACGGTGGATCCATATTCTATTATTGGCCTAACCAAGGTTAAATAACATTTTAGTTTTATGTTCTTATTTGATTTATAGAAATTTCTTTTAATAAACCCTAATGCTTTGTTGGATTTTTTTATAGTTTCATCAATATGTGGATTCCATGACAGTTTTTCATTTATTATAACACCTAGGTATTTTGCGTTTTTAGTCTGTGTTACTGGTTTGCCATGAATAAGATAAGTGGAATTAATTTGTTTTAGTTTTTTTGTTACTCTTAACAACTGACATTTTTCTGGGTGGAAAGACATGCTCCAATTTGATTCCCATTTCTGTAATTCATCTAATTCTCTTTGTAAAATATCTGTGTCTTGTTTTGTTTTTATTGTTCTATATATTATGCAATCGTCTGCAAATAATCTGACTTTTGTTCCTGAACTAATGCAATTTGGTAAATCATTTATGTAAATTAAAAATAGTAGTGGACCCAAGACTGTTCCTTGAGGTACACCTGAGTTAACTGTTATAGGAGTTGATTTAGAGCCATTTATTATTACAGTTTGTTCTCTCCCTATCAGAAAATCTTTAATCCACTGATGCAGTGGACCGTTAATGCCGAAATATTTTAATTTTTTAAGCAAACTATGGTGGTGAACTTTGTCAAAAGCCTTGGAAAAATCTAGTAAGATAGCATCTATTTGTTCACTATTATCTAAACCTTTTGAGAAATCATCAATTAGTCCTATTAGTTGTGTTTCACATGATCTATATTTCCTAAAGCCATGTTGGTATGGGGTGAGGACATTATGTTTGTCTAAGTGGTTTATGATGTTGCTACATATTATGTGTTCTAGTATTTTACATGTGATGCTGGTAAGTGATACTGGTCTGTAGTTTCCTGGATCAGATTTTTCTCCTTTTTTAAATAGGGGGGTGACATTAGCTTCTTTCCATTCCTTTGGTACCCTGCCCTGGTTAAGCGATGCCTGAAAGAGTATTTTGAACACTGGGGCTAGCTCATTGCTTAGTTCTTTGAGTAATCTAGCTGGAATACCATCAGGTCCAGACGCTTTATTTGGTTTGGTGTTGGCTAATAGTTTTTTAATTCCATTTTCTTGTACTACTAAATCTTCTATGTTGTCTACTTGGTTCAAATTAAGAAATATGTCTTTGTCTCCTGGGGCTGAGAATGCTGATGCAAAGTATTTGTTTAGGATGTTTGCTTTAGTTTCATTATCATTATGTATTATGTTATGTTCATCTTTTAATGGCGCTATGCCTGTTGTTTCCATTTTCTTAGACTTAATGTATGACCATAGGTTTTTGTTGTTATCTTTAGATATTACATTGTTTATGTATTCACTCTGCAGCTGTCTGCTTACTTTTTGGGTTAGGTGTTTAATTTTTATATACTTTTTGTAAACTCTTTCTGCCTTGGTTTCTTTAAATTTTCTATATAGGTTTTCCTTCTGTTTACAAAGCTTCTTTAGTCTATTATTAAACCAGCATTTATTTATTTTGTTTGATGTGTATTTAGTTGGTATATGATTTTCTATAATGCTTTTAAGATGGATTTTAATGAAATTCTAGAGATCATCGACTGGTTGGTTAATGTCTTTTTCTAATAAGAATGTTTGTTGAAAGTTTAATGCAGCTTGGTGTAGTTGTGTTAGGTTACATTTATTCCAGAGTAAGATTTTTCTTTTGGTTTTTGTATTGGCTACTGCTTTTATCTGACTGTGTATTTTTATGATCTCATGGTCTGATAGACCAGAGATAATATCATAATCAACTACTAATCCAGGTCTGTTGGTTAAGAAGAGATCTAATGTGATGTATAATCTAGTTGGCTTTTTAATGATTTGATCTAAACTTAGGTTGTGTAAAGTGTCTATGAATATGTTTTTTGAGTTAGGTAAGGTAATTTCTTCTGCTATAAGAGTTTTTTTTTTTGCTAAAAGAACTCCTCCATGATTATCAGCCCTATCTTTTCTAAAAATTTCATAATTACTATTGAAAATTTCTGCATTATAAATTTCAGGATGTAGCCAAGTTTCTGTTCCTGCAATTATGTCTGGTTTCTCACATTCTAATAAAATTTCTAAGTCTGCTGTTTTGTTCCTAATGCTTTGAAAATTTATTACTAAGGTTTTAAGGTATTTTGGTATTACTTCTTTAGGAGGTTTGTTTAGTGAGGCTGTTGTATTAATTTTAGTAGATTTAGGTTTAACAGGAGTGGATCTGGCTAGTGGTTGGTGAGTTGGTTTTGGGATGGTGTTTAGGATGTTGTATGGGTTAGAAGTGTCCGCATCAAAGGAATCAAACAGTCCTGATGTAAACTGAGGTAACCCACACGGTACACAGTGCCATGATGCATCTTTGTTGCCTAAGGCATAATACACAGGTGTATTCATATGGAGACATGATGCATGGTACCATTCATCGCAGGTGTCACATTGAATGGCTTTCTGTTTCATGGTGCATACTTTTTTGCAGATGTTGCATCTATCTTTAGATCTAGGCCCTGGATTTGACTCTACATCTCCTGCTATTAATGGAAAGGAGATGACCACTTCGTTTAGATCTGATGTAACAGTGGTTTAATGGGTGCAGGTTATCTTTAAGAATAGTGAGTGTTTTGGAAAGGCATCTTTCATGAAAAAGCTCTTCAAGAGATGGTAGCTGTGTTTGAGTGATATACAATGCTTTTTTTAATTAGTCTATTTAGTCTAACTCTTTGTGCCATAAACTGGTACAATTGTTTCAGAATGGTAAAACCAAAGTTAAAAAACTTTATTTATATGGTAGCATTATTATTCTTCATACTTATAAGGGTCTGAATTATCTAAAAAAATAATTTTATTGTGTACTATATAATCATATTGTCAGAAAAAATGAAAAACATTACGCAAGTTGTTAAGCCCAAGAGATTGTCTTGTGTACTGTTTGTGTAAAACTACTCTGGTGTACTTCAGGATGTTTGGTGAATGCTTGTGATAAACTTGGTAATACAGCTCTCCATGTAGCTGCACGTTATGGTCATGAACTGCTGATCAGTACTTTACTAGAGGATTCAGCTGATCTAATTCAGTAAGTAATTTCCCATGACTGAGTTGTTGTTTTTTTATGTCATTTCATTTAGAATATGTAATGTATGTTTAATCAGAAGACATATAAATTAAGTTTTTAAAACACACATTTTTGACGAGCACTACTGAAAATGTTTTTGCTTTTTTTTTTTTTTTCTTAGTTGGCCAATCTTTTTTTGTCATTTTTTTCTTACAGAAGAGGTCATATGGGGATGTTACCAATACATATAGCTGCTCTGAATGGATATGTTGACTGTGTTAAAAAATTACGCTCATCCATGCCAGCATTTGACATCAACATACCAGACGATGCTGGAAGAACATGTCTCCATGGTGCTGCTTGCAGTGGGTTAGTTTGATCTGCCTTTTTAAGCATTGACTGTCATTCACCAACAAGTATTAACTTTAATTGTTGAAAGTGTTAGATATATATTTCTGAAAATAAATTCTATACTGATGTTACCTAAACTAAAATAATTTTCTTAGAAAAGTGGAGTGTGTTGAATATCTTTTGAATGAAGGAAGTAATCTAGCACTTCAGGATGCTGATGGCAGGTGAGCTACTTTTATTCTTAATCTCAATTTGTCTTGTTAAATTTGTTGATCAAGTTTATTCAAGTTACGATTTTGAAACGTGATCTCTTATGGACCTGCATATGTAAGTCACTAGATCTAAAGGACTCCTTTATGGTCAATTAAAGAAAGGAAAGCACTCACAAAGTGGACAAAGAAAACGCTTCAGGGACACCCTCAAAGCTTTGACCTTGCCACCTAGGAGAGGGAAGCGCAGGATAGAGTATCATGGAATCACGCTGTGAAGACTGGGCACAAATTTGCAGAGGAAGAGAGAACAGCGCTGGCAGAAGAAAGGCATCAGAGAAAAAAAGCAGGGCCAACGGCACCAGATTCAGCTGGAATAACCTGCCCAGTGTGCAGCCGAACATTCAGGGCTCACATATGTCTCACCAGCCACATGAGGAGGCACAAAACCCGAGTGCAAAGTTCTCAGTCCCCTGGATGCCAAAAGTGGTCATCATCAAACCATGATAGACGAACTATATAGATCTAGAATCAATACAATGTGATAGATCAGACCAACCAGAGGACAGTTTAATATGGGAACTTTTTTTTTAATGCAATCAAAAAAAAAAAAGATTACGACTTTAACCCTTGCCATTTCATTGTGAGGATGAATGTTTTTCACTCTCTTTTTAACTGACAGGACTCCTCTGCATTATGCTTCAGCTCATTGTCACAGCCAGAATGTCTTGACATTGCTGAATGCTGGCAGTGATGTCAACACTGCTGACAGCCGAGGATGTACTCCATTACATTATGCTGCGGCCAATGACGTTGATGCAAAGTAAGCAACTAGTTTGTGTGTCCCTGTTAACTGCTGCTTTTGTAGTGCTATGTAATTTTGATTTATTTTGTACTGTTAGAATTAACTGTTCCTTGAATGATGCATTCTCCAGGGTGGTAGAGATTTTGCTGCAGCATGATGCCAGACCAGGACTTCGAGATGATGAGGGCTATAATGCTGTCCATTATGCAGCTTTAAAGGGACATAAGTTATCACTTGAAATGGTAAGGGCTATCAAGAGATGCATCCAAAATTTCTTTTTTAATTTCATCTCTGCAAGTTTTGGTTGTCTAATTGTGTGGATACCTTCTTTCTGTTTACTTGAAGTTCACAATGTCTATTTGATATTGATTATGTTCTGTTTCAGTTGCTGGATGTGGCAGCCACAGATTTATTGAGAAGTGGAGCTCCATACTCTCCTGGTCACCTAGCAGTAAGTTAATCACTGCTCACACATTCACATCTTTTGTTACCAAAAGAAAAATGTCCAAAATATAGATCTCTTGTAGAATTGGCTTAATTGGCCAATAGTATAACAGTAAAAAGAAGCTTACTCTAATTCAGGGAAAGGAATCCAATGGATTTTCACACAAAAGCTGGAAGATCTGGAATTCGCTGATGACATAGAGCCTTATTATCACACAGACTACAGGATATGCAAGAAAAGGTCACAGCTTTAAGTAAAGTAGGAAAAAGAGTAGACCTCATAATAAACCACCAAAAAACAAAATTACTTAAAGTAAACAACAAACAAATTGGAGACATAGAACTGGATTCTCAGACCATAGACCAAGTAGATAGCTATATACCTTGGAAGTGTAGACAGTGTATCAGGTGGAATAGATGAAGACATTGAACCTCATCTAAATCTAGCACATCAGACATTTACACAAGTAGATATCTATACACCTTGGAAGTGTAGACAGTGTATCAGGTGGAATAGATGAAGACATTGAACCTCATCTAAATCTAGCACATCAGACATTTACACACCTGAAACCAACCTGGAAATCTCTCGACATCTCTGAAGAGACTAAAATAAGAATCTTTAACTCTAATGAATCAACAACAAAAAAAAGTACAGACCTTCATCAACAGATGTCTGAGAAATATCTTGAATATACACTGGTATGACAAAGTAGAAAACACCAAACTGTGGGAGATGAGTGGACAGAAAAATATAGAAGTGCAGATCTTAGAGAGGAAGTGGAGATGGATTGATCACACCCTTAGAAAAGATACACAACAACAGAGCTAGATAGGGTGGAGGAACCTCCAGGGCACAAGACGTCTTAGACTTAGGTCCTCCCGTGCCGTTCGGCGCATTGGGCGGCAAGCTGTCTCCATAAAGATCTGTCATTGGCAATGTCTGAAGCCTCCCCCCACCTGGTGTCCACTGTTCTGAGGTGCTCCATGAAGGTGTGTCGCTTTCCTCGTATTGGCTTCCATGTTATCGCAACTCTTGGTGTGCGTAATTCATTTTGACGTAGAACATGTCCCGCAAACCTCATGCGACGCTCTCTCACAACCTCACTAAGTGTTCGACTCCCAGTTCGGAGGCACGACATGGCCTAAATTGTGCCGATGTGCCCAAAATCACAAATCACAATCCCAGTTCGGCATAGGATTTCCTGTTTAATCTTCCATGTGACTCGTGTCTCAAACACAAGACGTATGGAAGACCAAAAAGAACATGACGCATTGTACTAGATGAAGCCAAAGGGACAGTAACAAGCTGGAAAGCCATTATAAAACTAGATAGAAACTGGGTAGAGTGGCATGTTTTTACTGAGGCCCTATGTTCCACAAGGAATGCAAAGGAAAGATGATGGTGATATCATTAAATGTGCCTAGACAACTCCAATAAAATGAATTCATGCCATTGAAATGTATTACTTGAAACATTGTTACTAATAGTTTTAAAAGTAAACAAAATCAAACATTTGAAACAAAGATAGAAAGTATTTCTTAGTTTTTATTTCCTTTCAGGCTTACAGTGGTCATCATGAGGCTTTAAAAGTTTTATTGACATATATGATGAACTTGGACATTAAGGATATTAATGGTAAGTTGAGAGTGATTCACTTTGTCTTGTTGTGTGACTATTGATTTGATATTAATGTTGAGAGTGATTCACTGTCTTGTTGTGTGACTATTGATTTGATATTAATGTTGAGAGCGATTCACTATGTCTTGTTGTGTGACTATTGATTTGATATTAATGTTGAGAGTGATTCACTGTCTTGTTGTGTGACTATTGATTTGATATTAATGTTGAGAGTGATTCACTATGTCTTGTTGTGTGACTATTGATTTGATATGAATGTTGAGAGTGATTCACTTTGTTTTGCTGTGTGACTATTGATTTGATATGAATGGTAAGTTGAGAGTGATTAACAATGTCTTGTTGTGTGACTATTGATCTGATATGAATGTTGAGAGTGATTCACTATGTCTTGTTGTGTGACTATTGATTTGATATGAGTGTTGAGAGTGATTCACTTTGTTTTGCTTTGTGACTATTTATTAATATGAATGTTGAGAGTGATTCACTATGTCTTGTTGTGTGACTATTGATTTGATATTAATGTTGAGAGTGATTCACTTTGTTTTGCTGTGTGACAATTGGTTAGATATTAATGTTTAGCTGAGAGTGATTTTATTATTAACTGTTTTACAATAATTTGATAAATGCCTTGAACTTGATGTACCTCTAAAGGTCGTACAATGTTGGATCTGGCATGTGCTAGAGGTCAAGCTGATTGTGTGGCATTGCTTCTCGCTCAAAATGTAAATATTTTAGTCAATGATAATGTGACTCGAAGGACACCCTTACATGCTGCTGGTAAGACATTTTTCCTTAACAAAAATATATTGAATCATTTTAAAAGATTAGCATTCTTCTAAGACATAGTTCACATGCGTTCTGTGTGACAGTACGACTCATCTTGACTTTCCATTGTTTACCAGCGATTGGAGGTCACGCCAAATGTTTGAATTTATTACTGGATGCTGCTGATGATGGGAATATTGTGGATTGTACGGACATGTATGATAGGTCAGTGATGTGCTCATTGTTTAGATATGATTTGGTCGTAATAAAAATAATAATGATATAGGCTCTCAGTGTAGTATGTTATTGGGTTATTTTTTTGTATAGGTATGATGAAAGCTTTATGAGAAATAGTTCAGTTGTGTGCTCAGAGATCATGGTTGATAACATAAATAAATTGGTTGACTTCACATCTAGAGATACAAGCTGATAAAATAAGGTGTATGACTGTTAAATAAATGCACTACTGGAAACTTCATCTCAAAAACATTATTAGAAAGTTCTTTGAAATGACATGAGGCTGCAATGATAAACAATTCAAAAGGAATGCTAAAACTAGTCTATGACTTACTTGACAATCATGAGCACTCCCAGGGGAGCATAGGACCGCAACCACACCTCTCCACCAAACTTGGTTCCGAGCAGCTTTCATCTGCTCCCATATGATTCCCGTATCCTCAGCTTCAGTGATGATTGACCTCTTCCAGGTTATCTTGGGTCTGCCCACTTTCCTCTTTCCTTGCGGATTCCAATCAAGTGCCTGCCTTGCAACATTGGTAGCTTGTTTTCTCAGGGTGTGTCCTATCCAGCTCTACTTTCGCTTTGTGACATCTTGGGCTATGTGCTTTTGTCTAGTTCTCTCCTACAAATTGACAGTAGTTATCTTTTCTGGCCACCTAATTCCTAATATCCAACGTAGGCATTGGTTTACAAAGGTCTCGAGCTTTTCCATATTTGTTTTAGTGACTCTCCGTGTCTGAACTGTATAGAAGGACCGACTTAACGTTAGTATTATAGATTCTATCTTGTTATGTAGAGATTATACCTTAGAACGCCAGATTGTTTGAATTTCAACTAGTCTATAACTACAAGTTATTATTAATATTATGCAGATTTCTTTTTAATATTTTTTGTTTGTTGCTGTTTCTCAGAACTCCTTTGATGTTAGCTGTTGAGTTTGGTCATGTGGAGACTACAGGTTTTCTCTTACGTAACAATGCAATAGCCAATGTTCAAGATTCTGATGGTAGGACAGCTCTCCACAGAGGTGTAAGTACTATCCACCCATCATTCCTGAGTTAGTTTTCTGATACTAACTCAACAATTTCGGTTACTCCTTCTCTGCAAACAGTGACACAAACATTGTCTAAATTTCATACCAAAAATATTTTATTTTTAGGCTGCTAATGGTCATGATGACTGTGTGGAAGAATTGATTAGAGCCGGAGCTGATTTGACCTTACGAGACAATCAAGGTCGCACTGCAGTTCACATGGCAGCCTTGTGTGGTCACATGACCTTGCTAACAAATCTTTTAGCTGTAAGTATGCTGTTTTTTTTTTTTTCTTGCATCCAGTCCCAAAATAAATCTATTTGAATGTATATTTCATAGTCTCATGCAATATGTAGATATTTTAACTTAATTATTTTATTCCTATCCCTGCTTTTCAAGACTTCAATTAGTTAAATTTTTTTTTTTTCCAGGCTGGTCCTATAGATAGGTTAGATGATCGTAGAGGCTATACACCTCTTCACTATAGTTGTTATAATGGTAAGCTGTTGGTTTAGTCTTCATATTTAAAACTACTATCTTTGTACTAGAAACAAACAGAAGAGAGGGTAAACAAATGAACAGTCTTTGTTTCCTTCATGGCTGACTTCATGATTTATAGTGTGTCCTTTTCATGCTGTGTTATAGCTTTTTTGTGTGTGTGTTATTGTCAGGGTGGTATGGACAGTCAAGAGGGACCTTTTATAGTTGAACAGTTACCCTGGGCAGGGCGGGTATATTGTATGGGGGACAAACGTATGCCAAAAGCAGTCTTTTTTTTGGTGAGCTGAAAGGTGGTCACTGTAACAGAGGTGCCCAACGGAAAGGCTTGAAAGACCCAACTTGCTTTAACTGACATGCAAGAGAGCACCTGGTTACATGTGGCTTCAGAACAAGACAGCTGGAGGTCACTTACAAAGGCCGCAGGATAACATTGGAGACCAAAAGAAAATCTGCAGAGGACAGACATAGATGGCGAAGAGAAAATCTAAAAGGTTATGGCTGTGCTGGATGTGGCAAAATATGTAGGTCACAGCTGGGGCTGCATTTCCAAGGGAAATACTGCAATCCTTATTAATCTTCAAGCCTTATTATTAATATAGTCAGGGTTTGATATGTTTTATCTGCATAGTTTGGTTCCGCTATTTTGTTCTTTCTTTTAAATATGCTCCACATTTAAAAAAAAAAAATCTAAACAGAAAATTTTCTCTGGTATTTATACATTACTTTTCAAACATTCCTATATGTACACTAGTTTTTTGGTTTCTCCTCAGGCCATGACAGTTGTGTTGAAATTTTGTTAGAATACGATTCTATGAAAAAGTTCACTGGGAACCCCTTCTCCCCTCTCCATTGTGCTGTGTAAGTTTTGATGTGAATACTTCAGTTCTAGGGTAGACTTTATTTCAGAACATTAAGGTTTGATTCGTACCATTGCTAGCTTGTAGGAAATGAAAGGTACAGCCAGTTCTATTTCTATTTCTTTCAATTTTATTTTTCTTCAATACCTGGTCATTAGAAAAAGTCTTCATCAGATCGGAATATTGATATATCATGGGACTTTGGTGGCTTAGGGTAAAACACTTTGCTGCTTAATCAAGAATATTGAGCATAACTCTTGGTATTAGTGGTAGAGTGAAAGATATTGGGTCATAATATGATTTAGCAAAATATTGGTCTTTAAAGAGGGAAAAAACATCTTCTACAATGATAAAAGAATTGGATTTTTAGATAGAACCGTAAATCTTCAGCTACATAGATTAGCTCTAGACCAGACAAACCAAAATAAAAAAACAAAACAAATATGAAAAGTTTTCAAAGTTTAGTTTGGTAATTATTTTTTTTTTTTACTTTGGTTTAACTATCTTTTCAAACTGGTGACACGAATTTATTTTAACTTCTTTATTGAAGTTGAAACTTAGTTTTAGTTTAGCTTCTTAAATTTAGCTTAGTTCCCATCACTATTTATGATGAATATATTATTATCTATTTCTCTATCTAGTATTATTATAATAATTATTTTTATTACCAGTATTGTATAACAGAAAACTTTATAGTTTCAAATTAGAAAATAATATGATAAAAGTAATAGATCTAGAGCTCTATAATTGCTACATTGAAGTGCAGATATAGCGCCATAGCTTCCACCACCATCTTTGCTAGTCCCTCTTCAAGTGCAAAATGTGACCAAATAATTGATAATTGCATCATTTATTTGATAAAGTTTTTGATATCTGAAAACTGCATGTTGAAAAGTTGGCAAATTTTTAATGGAACCTTTTAGTGCGTAAATAAAAAAATATTCAACCTAGATTTTAGCTGAACTTTCATATTTTTTTATAATTAAACTTTGGCTTTCATTATTATTTGTTTTTAGTTAAACTTAAGGTTTGTAACTTTTTAGTTAACCTTTGCCCATGACTATTTTAACTTATGCCTATAACTATCAGTAAATGAAAACATATGTGAAATATTGTCAAAACCATCAGAGTTTCCCCTTGTAATATTCCATTATTTTCTCCTTGTTTGTGTTGTTACAGTTAGCTTTGACTCTTAATTACTTATGCCTATAACTATCAGTAAATGAAAACATATGTGAAATATTGTCAAAACCATCAGAGTTTCCCCTTGTAATATTCCATTATTTTCTCCTTGTTTGTGTTGTTACAGTTAGCTTTGACTCTTAATTACTTATGCCTATAACTATCAGTAAATGAAAACATATGTGAAATATTGTCAAAACCATCAGAGTTTCCCCTTGTAATATTCCATTATTTTCTCCTTGTTTGTGTTGTTACAGTTAGCTTTGACTCTTAATTACTTATGCCTATAACTATCAGTAAATGAAAACATATGTGAAATATTGTCAAAACCATCAGAGTTTCCCCTTGTAATATTCCATTATTTTCTCCTTGTTTGTGTTGTTACAGTTAGCTTTGACTCTTAATTACTTATGCCTATAACTATCAGTAAATGAAAACATATGTGAAATATTGTCAAAACCATCAGAGTTTCCCCTTGTAATATTCCATTATTTTCTCCTTGTTTGTGTTGTTACAGTTAGCTTTGACTCTTAATTACTTATGCCTATAACTATCAGTAAATGAAAACATATGTGAAATATTGTCAAAACCATCAGAGTTTCCCCTTGTAATATTCCATTATTTTCTCCTTGTTTGTGTTGTTACAGTTAGCTTTGACTCTTAATTACTTATGCCTATAACTATCAGTAAATGAAAACATATGTGAAATATTGTCAAAACCATCAGAGTTTCCCCTTGTAATATTCCATTATTTTCTCCTTGTTTGTGTTGTTACAGTTAGCTTTGACTCTTAATTACTTATGCCTATAACTATCAGTAAATGAAAACATATGTGAAATATTGTCAAAACCATCAGAGTTTCCCCTTGTAATATTCCATTATTTTCTCCTTGTTTGTGTTGTTACAGTTAGCTTTGACTCTTAATTACTTATGCCTATAACTATCAGTAAATGAAAACATATGTGAAATATTGTCAAAACCATCAGAGTTTCCCCTTGTAATATTCCATTATTTTCTCCTTGTTTGTGTTGTTACAGTTAGCTTTGACTCTTAATTACTTATGCCTATAACTATCAGTAAATGAAAACATATGTGAAATATTGTCAAAACCATCAGAGTTTCCCCTTGTAATATTCCATTATTTTCTCCTTGTTTGTGTTGTTACAGTTAGCTTTGACTCTTAATTACTTATGCCTATAACTATCAGTAAATGAAAACATATGTGAAATATTGTCAAAACCATCAGAGTTTCCCCTTGTAATATTCCATTATTTTCTCCTTGTTTGTGTTGTTACAGTTAGCTTTGACTCTTAATTACTTATGCCTATAACTATCAGTAAATGAAAACATATGTGAAATATTGTCAAAACCATCAGAGTTTCCCCTTGTAATATTCCATTATTTTCTCCTTGTTTGTGTTGTTACAGTTAGCTTTGACTCTTAATTACTTATGCCTATAACTATCAGTAAATGAAAACATATGTGAAATATTGTCAAAACCATCAGAGTTTCCCCTTGTAATATTCCATTATTTTCTCCTTGTTTGTGTTGTTACAGTTAGCTTTGACTCTTAATTACTTATGTGCCTTGCTTCCAGGATAAATGGGAATGACGCTTGTACAGAATTGTTGCTGGATACTCTAGGAGATGGGATCATTAATTTACAAGATCGTAAAGGTCGCACCCCACTCCATGCCGCTGCCTATTCTGACCAAGGAGACTCTATGCACTTGTTGTTAAATCGTAAGGCTGATGTCAATATTCGTGACAACTCAGGGAAAACACCAATTATGTATGCTGCTGCTAATGGTCATGTTTCTGCTGTGGGTGAGTCAAATAAAGTGTTAATTTTTTAAGAGATGCAGTGATGGGAATTTCCAAAAAATTTTGGAATTCCAAAAATTTCTTCTGATCCAATTTTCTAGTAAAAAAAAAAAATCATAAATTTTCCTGACATTTAAAAAGAAAAAAATCTGATTTTTTATAAATTTTTTTTTATAAAAAAAAAATCTGTTTTTATTATTTTTACATTTTCGGAAGAATTTGTTTTGAACATGCGCACATCCGGTCTTTTGACACAGTTATAAGTTATACTTTTTTTTAAAATCTCAAGTTACCGTATTGTCCTCTTGACTAAAGTCTAGATGTCGGTCTAGACTAAATTGGTTTGAATCAGTCGAGATAGATATCTAGATATATTCTAGATAAGATATCTAGTTTCTTGAATTTATATACTTTTGATCTAGATTATCTAGATCTAGAGCGTCTAGACTTCAATGGCTGCTTGCCAGCTTTTGAAAATCAGAAAAGTATCATGATGCCGGGCCGCTATGCGCTATTTAACCTATTAATAATTAATTTTTACTCTCCTAATGGTCATGTAATACAATGGACCCTAGATGTTTTTATTTGAACCCTGCCTGCCGACTTCCAAATGGGATTAGATTTAGACATCTAGATCTATTATAAGAATTATAACATCTAGATCTAGTAGACCTACCGGCCGGCCATCTAGAGCTATATTATATAGATGTATGCCTACTTTATATGACTATAGTAAATTATCTTATCTTATATAATACAGACGTTACTTCAAAAAAGAAGATGATTACGTCCTACGCGTCATACATTTAGTCATGCATATTAACCAATGACTTAAATTCTGCCAAGTCACTGGTTTTTCTGGCTAGCTCAGGCAACCCATTCCATGCTCTAATAGCACTAGGGAAGAAGGAGTATCTTTCAGAGTATTTTATTAAATTTTGTTTTTGTATTTGAAGATTATGGTTCAGTGTTTTATGTATAATTGCTACTTTACTTTTGAGTCTTCTGTCCTGAAGGCTTTCTAAATTTAGTGATTTTACTAATGGTGTTACCCTAGTCAAATGTGAATATTCGTTTGTTATGAATCTCACTGCTCTATTTTGTGTTTGTTCCAGTTTCTTAATGTTTTCTGTTTTCTTGAGTTGAGGGGTCCCACATGGTGGATGCATATTCTATTATTGGCCTAACCAAGGTTAAATAACATTTTAGTTTTATGTTCTTATTTGATTTATAGACATTTCTTTTAATAAATCCTAATGCTTTGTTTGATTTTTTTTTATAGTTTCATCAATATGTGGATTCCATGACAGTTTTTCATTTATTATAACACCTAGGTATTTTGCGTTTTTAGTCTGTGTTACTGGTTTGCCATGAATAAGATAAGTGGAATTAATTTGTTTTAGTTTTTTTGTTACTCTTAATAACTATCATTTTTCTGAGTGGAAAGACATGCCTCCAATTTGATTCCCATTTCTGTAATTCATCTAATTCTCTTTGTAAAATATCTGTGTCTTGTTTTGTTTTTATTGTTCTATATATTATGCAATCGTCTGCAAATAATCTGACTTTTGTTCCTGAACTAATGCAATTTGGTAAATCATTTATGTAAATTAAAAATAGTAGTGGACCCAAGACTGTTCCTTGAGGTACACCTGAGTTTACTGTTATTGGTGTTGATTTAGAGCCATTTATTATTACAGTTTGTTCTCTCCCTATCAGAAAATCTTTAATCCACTGATGCAGTGGACCATTAATGCCGAAATATTTTAATTTTTTAAGCAAACTATGGTGGTGAACTTTGTCAAAAGCCTTGGAAAAATCTAGTAAGATAGCATCTATTTGTTCACTATTATCTAAACCTTTTGAAAAATCATCAATTAGTCCTATTAGTTGTGTTTCACATGATCTATATTTCCTAAAGCCATGTTGGTATGGGGTGAGGACATTATGTTTGTCTAAGTGGTTTATGATGTTGCTACATATTATGTGTTCTAAGATTTTACATGTGATGCTGGTAAGTGATACTGGTCTGTAGTTTCCTGGATCAGATTTTTCTCCTTTTTTAAATAGGGGGGTGACATTAGCTTCTTTCCAGTCCTTTGGTACTCTGCCCTGGTTAAGCGATGCCTGAAAGAGTATTTTGAACACTGGGGCTAGCTCATTGCTTAGTTCTTTGAGTAATCTAGCTGGAATACCATCAGGTCCAGACGCTTTATTTGGTTTGGTGTTGGCTAACAGTTTTTTAATTCCATTTTCTTGTACTACTAAATCTTCTATGTTGTCTACTTGGTTCAAATTAAGAAATATGTCTTTGTCTCCTGGGGCTGAGAATGCTGATGCAAAGTATTTGTTTAGGATGTTTGCTTTAGTTTCATTACCATTATGTATTATGTTATGTTCATCTTTTAATGGCGCTATGCCTGTTGTTTCCATTTTCTTAGACTTAATGTATGGCCATAGGTTTTTGTTGTTATCTTTAGATATTACATTGTTTATGTATTCACTCTGCAGCTGTCTGCTTACTTTTTGGGTTAGGTGTTTAATTTTTATATACTTTTTGTAAACTCTTTCTGCCTTAGTTTCTTTAAATTTTCTATATAGGTTTTCCTTCTGTTTACAAAGCTTCTTTAGTCTATTATTAAACCAGCATTTATTTATTTTGTTTGATGTGTATTTAGTTGGTATATGATTTTCTATAATGCTTTTAAGATGGTTTTTAATGAAATTCCAGAGGTCATCGACTGGTTGGTTAATGTCTTTTTCTAATAAGAATGTTTGTTGAAAGTTTAATGCAGCTTGGTGTAGTTGTGTTAGGTTACATTTATTCCAGAGTAAGATTTTTCTTTTGGTTTTTGTATTGGCTACTGCTTTTATCTGACTGTGTATTTTTATGATCTCATGGTCTGATAGACCAGGGATAATATCATAATCAACTACTAATCCAGGTCTGTTGGTTAAGAAGAGATCTAATGTGTTGTTTAATCTAGTTGGCTTTTTAATGATTTGATCTAAACTTAGGTTGTGTAAAGTTTCTATGAAAAGCTCATTTATGTCCTTAAGGTTTTGGTGTTTATCTATGGTTAGTGTTTTCCAATTTATATTAGGTAGGTTGAAGTCACCCATAATCCAAAAAAACTGCATTTTTATTTGTCTCTTTAAGTGTAGTAATCTGATTACATAGTTCCTGCATGTATTCTAAACTAGAATTTGGTGGTCTGTAAATGCTGCCTATTATAAGGGATGTTGAGGTGGTATTAATTTTACAAAATGTAGATTCTATGTTTTTTGAGTTAGGTAAGGTAATTTCTTCTGCTATAAGAGTTTTTTTTATTGCTAAAAGAACTCCTCCATGATTATCAGCCCTATCTTTTCTAAAAATTTCATAATTACTATTGAAAATTTCTGCATTATAAATTTCAGGATGTAGCCAAGTTTCTGTTCCTGCAATTATGTCTGGTTTCTCACATTCTAATAAAATTTCTAAGTCTGCTGTTTTGTTCCTAATGCTTTGAAAATTTATTACTAAGGTTTTAAGGTATTTTGGTATTACTTCTTTAGTAGGTATGTTTAGTGAGGCTGTTGTATTAATTTTAGTAGATTTAGGTTTAACAGGAGTGGATCTGGCTAGTGGTTGGTGAGTTGGTTTTGGGATGGTGTTTAGGATGTTGTATGGGTTAGAAGTGTCCGCATCAAAGGAATCAAACAGTCCTGATGTAAACTGAGGTAACCCACACGGTACACAGTGCCATGATGCATCTTTGTTGCCTAAGGCATAATACACAGGTGTATTCATATGGAGACATGATGCATGGTACCATTCATCGCAGGTGTCACATTGAATGGCTTTCTGTTTCATGGTGCATACTTTTTTGCAGATGTTGCATCTATCTTTAGATCTAGGCCCTGGATTTGACTCTACATCTCCTGCTATTAATATTAACAGTGAAAGGTATTTATTTCTACTGTGTCTGATTGAGAACTTCCATTTGTGATGGGTAATCTTCTTTAATGTTATGGATGTGTATGTTAGGTTATTTTTGAAGTTGCATTGATCTAAAGTGTGATGATTGATTATGACTGTTGTTTCCTTTTTAAGTTTAGTGTTGACTGAGGTAGATCTAGTTCTGTGTTCAGCTAGTGTGTATTTAGTAATTATTAGGATAAATAGCCAGAGCGATTTCATGATGACTGTTGTTGATTTTAGTTTTAAAAGGTCTAGTCTAAATCTAGTTTAAGGTTAAAAATGCCTAAGATGGCCTAAGCTAAGTCTAAGTCTAAAGTGATAGCTAATTTACAATGACAATCAAATGGTTTATTCAAAATATAGACCTAGACTAGATCCAGATCTAATTCTAGATCTAGATCTAATTGTAGATCAATATATTTATGTGTTTAACTAACTATATATCTTATCTTATCTTATATAATACAGACGTTACTTCAAAAAAGAATATATAGAGTATTACTATTAGTTTATAATTAGTAGTATTTGTAGATGATTAGTAGATCTAAGGCCTTAATTAAAGTCTAAGTCTAAGACTGACTAGATCTAAAATCTAAGAATATAAAAATAAATATAGACTAAATAATATTAAATATAATTATAAGGATTAGTTGATTAGTGAGACAAAATAGTCCTAAACTAAGAGTTGTTAATTTGAATTAATTAGTTGAAATAATGCTGAATTAAGTTAAATCTATAATTTAAAGATATTAGTTTATTAGTTGAATAGCTTTTTAAAGGAATTTTATTTGGTTTATATACGACAAAACGAAAATTTAACTCATCTATGATAACTGTAAACAGGGAGCAGCCATCTTGTCAAGAGCGCGTAACTCTCTTCCATATACTGAGTATAAGTCTGATAGAATATAGATCTAATTATAATCTAATAATAATATATTGGATCTAGAAGAGATGTAGATCTAAGTTATTAGATTTAAGTAGATCTAGATTATATATATATATATATATATATATATAGTTCGTCCATCGTGGAGGCTGAGGGCTTTGCACTGGGGTTTTATGCCTCCTCATGTGGCTGGTGAGACCTAGGTGAGCCCGGAATGTTCACCGCACACTGGGCAGGTTATTCCAGCTGGAGCTAGTGTCGTTTGCCTTGCTTTTCTTTTCTGGCGTTTTTCTTCTGCCAGCGTTGTTCTTTTTTCCTCAGCAACCTGTGTGCCAGTTTTCACAGCGCGATGCCATGTTTTGTCATGTGCCTCTGTCTCCCAGGTGCCTGGGTCTATGCTGAACGCCTTCAGAGAAGCTTTGAGGGTGTCCCTGAAGCGCTTTCTTTGACCACCTTGCGAGCGCTTTCCTTCGCTTAGTTGGCCATACAAGAGTCGTTTAGGGATGCGGTGGTCTTCCATTCTGTAGACGTGACCTGCCCATCGCAGCTGGGACTGCATCAGGATTGTGTGGATGCTTTGCAGACAGGCTCTTTGAAGAACTTCTGTATCTGGTATTTTGTCTTGCCATTTGACATTTAGTATTTTTATCAGACATGTCATGTGGAAGTGGTTCAGTTTCTTTGCATGTTTACTGTACACTGTCCATGTTTCTGAGGCATAGAGCAATGTAGGGAGGATGACGGCTCTATGGACCCCTAGCTTTCTAGATAGATCTAGATCTACAGTGAAAAATATATATATATATTAAAGTTTTTTTTCTATATTAATCTATATCTAACTAATAACTAATCATTACTAATGCTTTTAAAGCCCAGTGTGATAGAGATCCACTTCTTGTAAACAACATGTATCAGCATGAAAAAGAGTCACATAAGGATTTAGGAAGCCTCAATATCATGCAGTTTTAATGCTTAATATTCTCTTCCTCTAAGTATTGCTCCTCATCTGGTTGTTCTTGCTTGTCTTGCTTAAGAGCTCAGCAGAGATTCAGCAGCTTTCTCTCAATTGCTTTTCAAAGCATTTTTGGTGGACTTAATGTGCAAAGTTTAATAAACAGTTTCTCCTGTACACAATTTAATAATCAGTGAAACAAACAGAAGTTTAGCTCATACTTTTGAAGTATTTCCAAAACTCAAGCATGTTTTGATTTTCAAACACATTTATTCTTTATAGTTGTTTGAGAAAGAAGCTATTACAATACCAGTAAAGCAGTTAACAATTGTAGAATGCTCAGACTGCCTGGAACCAGATATCATAATAATCATTATATTGTTACGAATCTCACTATCCAGGCTCTCTGCAAACTGCACCATACACCACCAACTTAAAGAACTTGACAACTCAGGGCTCCAAAGTAACGTAACACTTTAATAGTTGAATAAATAACAGTCAATACTGTACAATTGGCAACACGTACAAATATCTCTCCGATAACACCGTACCGCCATATCAACTCTTGGACTGGCCTCTCCGTCTCGTTCCGGGCTTGCACTGGGTTCAACAGTTCAGGACTGACTTCACACACTAGGCTTGTTGTGTCGGACTCGATCCCAGACCAAGATCAAGACGCCAGTCTTCTCAACTGTACTTGACAGTACTCCGCACTGAACCGTCGCAATGCTCTGTACAGAACCACACAGTTGAACTGTGCTGTAGTTGACCGTGTTCTGAGCCCCTGTCGTGAACCCTCTCTCGTGAACCCTCTCTCGTGAACCCTCTCTCGTGAACCCTCTCTCGTGAACCGTCTTGACTGCAACACCTCCACTCTTTATATAAGGTCCCTAATGGCCTTCTAGAACTGGGCGGAACATCGCTCGACGTTTCTAGCTTCGTCACATGACTACATCCCTCGTGACGCTCCTGAGCTCTGTTCACGACGCCGATCCTTCCCGAGCCGTCATGTTGACACTCGTCTCGGCTGACCGCTGTAACTCGTCACGGTTGACCGCTCGTCTAGCGCTGGCCTGGGGCGATTTGCGTCGGCTGACTACACACACACCATTACCCCTCTCTGTGCCACCACCAGGTTTATAACAATATAATCTGCAAAAGCTTTCTCCGTTCATCTATATGTACAAATAATAGTGCCTTGCATGCATTTTTTGTGCATGTGTGCGGTAAAGCTTATGCAGTGTAATTATTATGTAAAGATTCTTCGTAATTTTAAAAAATTCAGCAACATCTTTTTTTAAGTCGCCCAGTGCAAAAACGGTGGGGGGGGGGGGGGGGGGAGGTGTTACAAAATTTCCTATAATTTTTTTAAAGTCTGTTCCCAACACTAGAGATGTTGTATCACTTATTATTAAAATACTATAAGTTAGCCATACCAATAGGATATTGCTTTTGTTGATGTTGAGCTATGCAGATCTTGTGTAGAAATACTTAAAGTTAGCCATTCCAATAGGATATTGTTTCTTTTTTTCTTTCCTCAAAATCCCAAAATTGAAAATTCCAGTCTTCACCAGGATTCAAATCCGGAACCCTTGGTTTGGAAGCCAAGTACTTTACCACTCAACCACTATGCCTCCAACTCATTCAGTGTATTTAAGCCTTATTGTACAGACATGTTTTTTTAAGTGTTTCAATATGTTGCTATATTTTTATTTTTTTACCCTTCTGTGTATTAAGAAGAATGTTTCTTATCTGGCAGAGTTACTGCTGGAGTATGGAGCAGACTTAACCAAGTCAGATAATGATGGAAACACTGCCTTGCACCATGCTTGCTTTCATGTAAGTTTTATTTGACTAGTCCAGAAAGAAGTGTTAAATCTGTCGACATATATAGAGAAGTAATTAATTCTTTGCAGATTTTATTCAGTAGAAATGTTTAACTAAAATGGCGTGAAGAAATTTGCTTTTATGTTATGTCTTGTTCTGACTGTGAACTTTTTGGAATGTCACAGAGTCAATGAAAAATTATACATGCTCTTAATTTTCTGTAGAGTCGCGAAGATATTGCTTTACTTCTTTTGGATAAGATTGAGGATTCTGTGACCATCAATATGGCTAATACAGAATTGAAGACGTAAGTATAGTCTATACATAAGTTGTGTATTGGTCATTTCCAAGCAAATATATTTTGTAGACTTTACTTCTCACTTTTCATTACAGTGTAAAACTTCCGATTTCAGAACTTTCAATCTATGGGGCAGATGATGTTAAAGTCGTCTGTTTCTTTGGCCAACAGTTAATGAGCAGGGTGTGATGTGGCCAGCACAATGACCAACCGCCATTACTTTCCTCAACTAAAGTCAGGTACCCAATTAGAGTTGGGTGTTCTCAGGGGCACCCTAAAAATACAGAAATTCAAAATCCCAGTCTTCACCAAGATTCAAAAACAGGTCCTCTACCACTCAGCCACTGCACCCACTAGTAAAGTTCCCTGTCATCTGTTTCTTTACAGTGTCAGGGTTTTCAAGCCATGGCTTGTTTGCTTGGGCCCCTGACATTATCTATAAAAACATGATAAATATGACTATCAATTTAATGACTGAATAACTCATTTGATGTACAGATGAAGTATTGAATACAATGGGTATTTACTGTTTCTGTAGAGGAGGATAAGGATAGTAATAAAAAAAAAATACTGGTGGTAACATCCAATTCACACCTTGCGGTTTAACAATCCAAACCTACTACAACTGTAAGACTATTCAGTATCCGCCGTCATCCACAACTTTGGCTCCCAGTAACACAAGACTGGTGCCCTATAAAATAAACACAAAATTCACTGTCTACTCTCTTATACTAGAAATAGTATTTACAGAAATATGTCCAAGAAAAATAAAATTAAAGCTGTTCCTTAGTTTAAACAAAGAATCTTTTACAGACCAAACACAGAGGGTGAACTGCCTCATTACCAAAGAATGACCAATAAACATCTCTGGACTTAATGACATAGCGAACAAATCAAAACAAAAAGTACAAGGCGCTCTCCTTCGTACAAGGTTTACAAGTATTAAAAAAATATTTCAAACTACTCATGACATACAGTTAAGAGAGGTAGCTGTGCTATGAGAGACCAATCTATATTGTTACTATTTGTTCTGACATTGTTGACTCAATCATTGAAATGTACTATACCTTTAATATGTGTTTTCATGAATCTAAACTTTCAGACCCCTGCACATAGCTGCTAGAAATGGGTTAGTGCCAGTGGTACAAGACTTGATTGCTAAAGGAGGAAGTGTCTTAGCTCTGGATGAGAATGGTAACACTTTACACTTTGACTGCTCATTGACTGAGTTTTTTATGGGCATTTAGTGGTTTTTATGGGCATTTAGTGGTTTTTTATGGGCAGCAGTTAAAATAGAAACAGCTCTATATTTTACACAATTGGTATGAAATTAAATAGTTTCATTGAGCAGTCTTAAGAGAAAAATTATTTGACATTCTGTATTAATTTATGGTTGTGTTGAAATCAACAGGCTACACCCCTGCCTTAGCATGTGCTCCAACAGCTAAAATTGCTGATTGTCTATCTATTATTTTGGCCCATATGCCGTTTGCTACCACATCTAACCATGTGATGCCTAAATCTACAAGATTCATGGCTTCAACTCCCGCTTTTGGTAAGTGATTGTATATCCTGTGCTGTATTTTGGGGCATATACTCTTAATTAAATAAGATTTAATTTGCAAGTGCATGTTTTCTGTACACTGTCCACGTTTCTGAGGCATAGAGCAATGTAGGGAGGCTCAATAGATTCCAGGCTCACATAGGTCTCACCAGCCACATGAGGAGGCATAAAACCCCAGTGCAAAGCCCTCAGCCCCCTGGATGACAAAGTGGTCATCATCGAACGACGCTGGACGAACTATATATATAGTACTGAACACCTTAATAAAATAAAAGACACGTCTTTACTATGTAAAAAATTTTTTGTTTTTTCTGACATTGCTTTTATTCTGATACATTCCTAGGTGTCACCAAACTGATGGATGGACCAGATTCTCTGACAGTCAGCATCATGGGAGCCCAGGATATGAAAGACCATTCAGGATCACTTCCCAGCTCAGATTCTGAGTTCTATTGACTCTCTTAGTGACTCCAGCATCACAGCTAACCATGCCCGGCGGACCATAATTCAACATATCTTTGAATGGTCTTCAGTGAAAGACGCTGAACTGACGAGTCCATTCAATGTGCTTGGTTCAATGAGTCAAAGAGTTGAATTTATGAGCTGGGCTTAGCAATCTGAAGATGATGAAAGCCCCAGATGAGTTGATAGTATTTGCAGAAAAATAGGTTGAACTTGTGTTAGATCAACAATGGTAAAATACTGTTTTAAAAACATTAACATAGATTTACTGTGAGATAAAGTAGACTTGCAATGAAGGTAAACAGCGGTCTAAAAAAAAGAATGTACCAGTGTACATTGGTGTTTTTTTTGTTTGTATTAAAGAGCTTCTCATTCTAGCCAGTAGTCTAACAAATTTTTAACTATTTCTATCACTGTTTTTTTTTTTAGCCTGAAATTATTTATATATTGTTTATAAATATTTATATATAAATATATAATATTTATACAGTCACTTAATAATGATACAAAAATGTATTAATAAAGAAAAACCGAATGGCTATAGTCAAAAGGAGGTAGAGGTGAGGAACAAAATAGTTTGTGTTGACCAGCGACTTGTTTTAGGAATTGGAGGGGGGGTCATCTAATTCAGACCCCCCCCCCCCCCCCCCCAATGTCTTGTGTGTATGATTATGTTTCCTGTTTTCTGCCAGACCTGTTTATCATAAGCAATTTTGTTACATGTTTTTTTGTGTGTTCATTAATAGAAATTGAACAAAGTTCCATAGAGGATATTCTAAACCTATTCATAATATATTTTTTATTGTTAGTGTGAAAGTTCAGTCCAACCTAGTTGCATCAAATATTTCTTTCTAGATCTACGCAATACAAAATCACTTGCGGGTATTTGTCAGTTTAGCTTAGGCTATAGGGCTTATTAATAATTTTATGTAATTTCCTTTTTTATTATTCTTATCAAGATAATTTTTCTTCAATAGACAAATTCTCAAGACACATACAATATAGTGACAAGACTGTTCACTAAAATGCATCTTTAGCATAATCTTGTCATTAATTTAAAATACTATAAAGATAACAGAAACTTATGTTTTTCCAAATTGACACAAGAATTGATTCCAATTGTGAGAAGAATTTTAGGGATTGGGCAAGAAAAAAATATGTATTTGCTAGGATAGTTCCCCTTTCAGACCTTATGATTTATAGGGCAGATGATGTAAAGGTCATCTGTTTCTGTGGCCCACGGTTAACGAGGGTGTCATGTGGCCAGCACAATGACAAACCACCTTTATTTTTCCCAACAAACATCAGGTACTCATTAGAGCTAGGTGGACTAGATGCGCTCTAAAGATCCCAAAATTAAAAATCCCAGGATTTGAACCTTGGACGCCCCAGTTTGGAAGCCAAGTGCTTTACTACTCAGCCACCACACGAGGATAAGTTTGATAAAAAGAGATAAAAAGTCTATTCAAGGATCATCTAAAATTTCAGAAAATCTAATAAAAGGAAAAAACACCAAAAAATCTGGGTATTTTATATCATGGTTTGACTGTCTTTCATTCTTGCAATTTAGTCAGTGAATTATTTCACTGGGAGTTCCAACTTATTGACACACAGTATTAAGCCTATGTCAAGAATTTTTGTTTCTTTGGCTTTGTTTTATGTAATTTTGGTTTGTGTTTCGTGCATATTTCTGTTTTTATGTCTTGAAAGTTGTACAAAATTGTAGCCTGGAGAGCTTTTAACACATTCCTGTTCTTTAAACTGACAAACTGGCACCAAATGTTTTGGCCTGACTTGTTTTACAAGTATCTGCCTTTGTTCCCATGTTAGTCCTGCACAAACTGTTTGCCTGTCCAATGATATTGTCTACAATGCAAAACGTGTAGAATAATAAAGTACACCAGATTCAGCCTCAAAAGTCAATTTTGAAATATATTTATATCTATTTGATGCACACACGATTAATATGTTTGTATGATGTAAATAAATAAAAAAAAACATTTTTAACCCATTCAATAGAATACAAGATCAAAATTCATTTTGCTTTCATGTTGTTTTCACACATTTAAAAATGTGTTTTTTTAGTTTGTTATACTATTAGAATTTATTTCTTTTTTTATTGCTGCCCTTCTGTTAGTCCTATTGTTAAAGTCTGTTATATTCATATTTCAATGAGTCCAAACACTTGAATGCTAGATGTATTAGAGATTTCTTCTACACTTCTACGCTTGTATCAAATTTAGCTCTTTTCTTGTCTTCCTGAACTCTACTTGATCAGGTCTTCAATGTTTTGGTTGCTCATTGATTTTTTTTCACTGAGTGTGTGACTGAAGTTTTCAACCATGTGAAAGGTGAACGACAATATAAAAAAGAACATTAGGTTTAGAGTTTTGTTGACTATGGACTTGTTTAATATGACCATAATACTGGCAGTTACATAATACATGGTAGACATTAAGTTCTACTTGCCACTGTCTGATTGTATTTGAATCAACCAGTGGCATTACTCAGACAACGACTTTGATATTAATAAAACATCTGTTAGAATTTTTTTTTTCTAAAACAAAGAATGTTACCATCATCAAATGGCATTTTGATAATTTTTTTGATAATTTAATACTTTGAGCCTTTCTTTACGCATGTAGCTTTTAATCATCTGAAAATGTCTGCTCGGCAGCAGTTGCTTCATTTTGGAAAGTAAATTGCTATACGTTTTATCAGGCCAGATATAGTGTTAGAGCACTCTTATTTTGTGACAGCTGTTTAGTTTAACTTTCTAGATACCTCTACCTGGATGACCACAAACCAGTTGGTCAGCAGGTTTTTATTTAACACGCACAGCCCTTTCGTCTAGGAGCCATTCCCTCTCTACCACCAAGGGATGCACTTAGTAGAAGATGGGGCATTCCCCAAGAGATAATGGGATGGTTTATTCCCCAAGAGATGATGGGATGGTTTATTCCCCAAGAGATGATGATTACTTTCACCAAAAGAAATTTAAAGAGAAAATATAAGTGTCTTCAAGCTAGTTAGTTTATGTTAAATTAAAAACAATAAATATTCCTTCGAACTGAATATAGCACAATTTTTAATCTTTAAGTCTCCTTTCTACTTGTACTATTTCATAACAATGTGCCATCTCTTACTATGTAGAATGCATGTTTAATACTGATAAAAGAACACTGCTTTAGTCACGTGTAATTTCACTAGCTTTAAAGCCCAATGAGTCTAGTAGACTATATGGACATGTGACAAAAGGTCTGATAAGTTAGTAACTGCATGTGCATCTATGGTGCCAGGTAGTGAGTGTATTGACCTCAAGTTGGCTTGTACATCTTTTTATTGATCAATTTCTGCTTAACGTTACAACCACATTGCTCACTTGAGTGGCTGTACTCACTAATCATATATATGCAAGTGTGTCTCATGATTTGCTCACATTGATCTAGAGTTTACATAGACTGTTTGAGATCTTGTGTGTGTATCAGAACTCCCTGTGCCTTTATGTACATGTGCATTATCATCTTACTTACAGTAGAACAGTGATATCAACAGCATTGACTTTTACAGTTGGATGTTGAGTCATTTAGAAGCCATTATTTGTCCTTTTTTTTGGGGGGGGGATTTGTTCAAACTGCTAGAACATCAAGCAGCTTATAACTTGTACCTAGTTCTTGGGATTGAATCAATCACATTATCTTCATTTACAGTCTCCTCATTCTAGAAGAGACAGAAATACAAGTTTAACAGGATTCCAATGTAACATACCGGAACTCTAGTCATTATCTAATCATTTTGCCTTACCTAGATATTATACAAAAGCCAATTATTTAAAATGATAATAGTTTGTATATCTATATATATGTCAGTCATCTATTATCGGCAGTGTGGTTAAAAATTTATTAGTAAAAATAATACACATACATTTTTTTCAACATACCGGTAGTCCCTTTGCTTTCCAATGTGCTTTATTGATCATAGCACAAAATTTCTGAAGTCCTCATAAAAGAAGGTTTTGGGTTGAACTGCGAGCCAGGAATGCAGTTAGGGCCCCTTAACGCCTCTCCGAGTGGACCAAACCAATGAAGTCTGTCAAGCCAGCACACTGTTCTTCTGAATGTATTCTATTCATTTCAGCCCCTGGTAAACCTTCCGACCACAAAAAAAAGATCACTTAACATTGCACTTCTTTGGTGCAAACAGAGAGCAGAGTAGCTATGATTCATGGCATACAGCGACAATGGAACCTTGCAGGAACTAATCTATGCAGACATAATATTTAACCATGCATGGGTCATCTATCTTTCACCACAAGGAAAATAATAGTTAACTCACCCTCTTATATTTGTACTAATTGGTTACAACGAAGTATGGCTCCTGGCGACTTTGTTCTATCACTGTTCTACTGTATTTCTATAGACCTAAAAGAAAAGTTGACGTTTGATCACATTTGTCCTAGTTTAGCTTTAAAATGTATGTTTTAACATGTGTGTCTGGCATTTTATTTGTAGAGTTGATGGCTGTCAGTTGATTTGATGCTGAAAATCTATGGAGTCAATGGTTGATAACTGATAGGATGAGAAAGCAACTGACAGATTACATATCACTGAATACTATTTTTATGAGGATATTTGAATGAACAAAACTAAGATTACATAACAACACATTCTTGAATCAATTGCAAAAAAATATGTTACGATAACTTCTTTTGAGAAAGGAGATAACAAATTTTTACAACTTGAAATTTATTTTAAGATTTTTTCAACAATCAGATGATCCTATTCTCAATACTTTCGACTTTTTTTTGTTTTTTGTTTTAACTAACTGCAAGTGCACCATTTGATATAAATTTTGTGATAATTTTTTTTTTATTTGGTTATTTGTTTCTTATTTTAAATTTTTCAAAGATTATTCAATATGATAAGTGAACAAAATGTATATGGTAAAATGTAGTCTTCATTTATCTATAACTTCAAATTATTTATCTGTCAGCATTTAAACTGATTTTTTAAAAATTTAACCTAGATTGTAACCTTAATGTTTTGAGCCCCTTCACTTCTGAGTCAGATATGTTAGTAGAGAAGTTATGTTCCTGTCTTCCTTCTGGAAGTACTTCTCTTTCTCCTAAAATGATGTCGCTTGTGGCTACCTAGCTCTTCTGTAGTCTGATAAGAAGATTGCTGTCTCAGCCTTCTGCATTGACCTTTAGAATGTTGGATATTCTTGTACGATTTAAAAAAAAAGACAAACAGGCATTGAGGTAAAAAAAAAAACAGCAAAAAAAATTAGTTTAAATATAAGAACTCATCTCTACCCTTTTTTTTTTTTTTAAAGATATTCAGATTCAGTTGTTTGGAAACAAAATGAATGAAATGATCTGGACATTGGTTCTGCATGGTTCAATAGAATGAGATTGAAATTTGTCAAACGTATTAGTGTATGTATATTAGAAAACTTGTGTTGACCTGTCTCTTGCATTCTAAACTACAGAAAATATATTCACTTATTATTGTCAGAGGCACAAGAAATAATTGTTGCAAGGGACATAACTCATGAATTGAAATTTAGCCTCTCTCTCAGCAAGATAAAACTAGAACTTGTTTTTTTTTCACTTTCTAATTAAAAAATCATAACCTGTTACAGTGTAAACGAGTCTATTACTTACAGCCTGTCAGCCCTATTGGAGTATGGGCCACAAACATAGTCCTGAACAAGTCTATTACTTACAGCCTGTTAGCCCTATCGGAGTATGGGCCACCATCATAGTCCTGAACAAGTCTATTACTTACAGCCTGTCAGCCCTATTGGAGTATGGGCCACCAACATAGTCCTGAACAAGTCTATTACTTACAGCCTGTTAGCCCACTTTCCTAATGGCAATTTTAGTTGTTCTCCAGGTCTACACTCCATAAAGCAAGATGGCCTTAACATTTGAGTTAAAGAGACAAATCTTTGTTGTCAGGGAAATTTCTCTAGCCGTCCAGATGAAGGCGACCCTTGCTTTTCCGATTCTTGCCTTGACATCAACATCTGTTTCATGTATGATGCTACCCAAGTAGGTGAAGGATTCTACTTTCTCCAAGGGACAGCCATTCTAAGTGATGGGTTCTGTGCTAGCTGGTTTAATCTTCATTATCTTTGTCTTATCCAAAAACAAGTATATACATTAGTTTAAATTTGTGTTTCTTTTAATTTATAAATAATAAATCTATAAAATTTGTCTCATGTGACATTGACATGGTACATGTTCAAATATAACACATTTTATGGACAAGAAATAACTACTACTTTAATCAGGCTTTTTATTATGTAATGCCAACATTTTATCTTTCATTTTTACTTACTCCTGTGTATACATTTTTTTTTGTCACTAAGTGCAAATGCCAATAATCATGTTTTCTATAGATTTAAATTGTTCTACACCAGTTCAGTTTTGAAGAGTCAGGATACCTTTGTCAATGTGTGTGATATATGCATGTATTTGCCAGAAAGGAAAGTCTTCATTAGCCACTTTAATGGAATAGTAATTATTTATATCTATTGTATCTAATAATGTCCATAAATTATCTACAAAGTGATTTTTGAAATGAATAAAAAAAATATAGCATATAAGTGTTTTCTTTAGTCTTGACTTGAATTGTTTTCAATTCCATATCTGGTCTACTAAAGAAACTTCAACCTAATATCTTCTTTCAAGTGTTGTCATGCTAAAGTTTTATCTGCTATTTGATATAATTCTTTTTTTTTTACAAATTTGCATTTATTCACTATTTGTATATTTTATGAGTACAGAGTTAGACCACTTCTGATCCATGACTGTTGTTCATGATTTACTGCTTATAAAATATTGATGAGACAAATGTTGAAGCTAACAATTCAAATTGTATAGCTCTTTATATCTTGATTATTTTAGAACTAGAAATTTCTTCTATCAGTCAATGCTAGCTCAGTAAAATGACCTATGGGGTTACTGTGAAAATGCCACCAGGGATCTCTTCTGGTTAGAACCCATTTTCATTGGAACATCTCAAGAAAGACCAAGTCAGACCTCAAACATGTCATTTCTCTGTACTGTCACAGGAATGAACGCAACTAATGTCCACCTCCTTTCTATTAACATGCTGGGAATATATTAGTACTAGTACAACTCGTGCTTTAAGTGTTTCCAAAAATTTATTGACTGAAAAAATAGTTTGTTGACTACAACAGCATAGAACAAATACCTATCACAAACTGTATGAAGCTGAAGCAATGAATAAATTGAAATGGAGAAAACGCATTCAACTGGCTGAGTTAAGGGAGACAACTCTTACTGGTCAAGCTCAACATTTGAACCCATTATTTTCATCGAACCTTTTATAGCACAAGATGGTAGGGGGGGGGGGGGGTGAAGAAAGAAGTAGAGAGACTAATCATGGGCTTTATCCCAACGAAATGAGGAATGAGTAGAGAGACTAATCATGGGCTTTATCCCAACGAAATGAGGAATGGGTAGAGAAGGTTATGGTGGACATCATCTTTTTTCAAGTTCAGAGTGAAATGGAATAAGGATATTGAGATGAACAGTTCTGTGAGGTTAATGTTTAAGTTGTTTACACACAGCAGAGAAATGCCCACTCCACTTCAAACACAGTACAAAATTAGTTTGGTAACATAGCAACTCCATTTGACTGGCTTCTATTTGGAATCCTCTGACCACAATGACAAATTTCATAGCCATGATAACATGAAGTTTTTTAACAAGGAAATTGTTGAATCAACTGAAAGACACTATCCTCAGTACATACAATCCTCACTTCGTATTTCTACAGACACAATCATCACATACTTCCATAGTCTTTTGACAATCATCACATACTTCCATAGTCTTTAGACACAATCATCACTACATACTTCCATAGTCTTTTGACAATCATCACATACTTCCATAGTCTTTAGACACAATCATCACATACTTCCATAGTCTTTAGACAATCATCACATACTTCCATAGTCTTTAGACACAATCATCACTACATGCTTCCATAGTCTTTAGACAATCATCACATACTTCCATAGTCTTTAGACACAATCATCACATACTTCCATAGTCTTTAGACACAATCATCACATACTTCCATAGTCTTTAGACACAATCATCACATACTTCCATAGTCTTTAGACACAATCATCACATACTTCCATAGTCTTTAGACACAATCATCACATACTTCCATAGTCTTTAGACACAATCATCACTACATGCTTCCATAGACTTTTACGAGTTTAAAACCAACCAATAACATCAATGATTTAGTCTTTAAACCAAATGGACAAGAACATTATTGCAGTAGTTCTTTGACCAATGGAGGTGTAGAAATTCAACTCATTGAGCAAATGAATATTTCTTCAATTTTGATACAATCATAAAAAAAAAATAGAAAAGGATTCTATGCACAATACAAGAAGTTCATATTGCAGTGACAAATACTTGATAATAAAACATTGCTGAATTTAACAAGCACTCATTCCCTCGTTAGTTTTAAAAAAATAATTAATAACAGTATACTCCACCCAATGCCAATATCACAAAGACTAAGTTAAAGTAAAACTAGAGCTGACTATAAGATCCAAGTTCACCGTATAAGACGATTAATGTCTCTGTGAGAGAGAGAGGGAGAGTGGAATGTGCAACTCAAAGACATTATCTACCAGTTCCTTGTAATTGAAATAAACATGAAATACAACTGTGAGTCATCTAAACCTCACTTCTGACACCAACTTAAACCCCATACACAATGTTTTCTAATAACTCGAGTGTTGTATTAAAAAAAGAGTTAAATTTTGTTGCTATCCCAACCTCTGAAGTTGACAAGTTTTTACCCCAAAACATCTCAAGGTATGCTGCTGATGGTCTGGTGTTAATGCTCATTAGCTTATTTGCCTATGAGGCAACAATGCTTATTGCAATCATCAACCAACCATAACAAACTTTGTAACCCTTCCCTTTCAAAACAATATTAACAACCATAGGACACATTTCTAATTGAACCACTAGTCTGCTCTCAACGTTAAATGATTCATACTGACATAGTCCTTGTGCAAAAGTTAAACAATATTATGCTGATTTGAACATGTTACTCAAGTATTTTTCCACTGGCGATTTCACTGAATGAGAAAAGTACTTTTAACTCCTTTCATTGTTGCTAGTAAAGTCACTGTGCAAATGAAGGCAAAATATAAGTCTTTACAAAATGATAATATGGGCTGAACAGAACACAGTGGTTTAATAAACTAAAAACTAAATATTGCATTATTTAATTCCCATCAACAAGCATTGTTCTTTAAATCCTACATACAAAGAGTTCTAATACTAGATTGAGCCAAAAGTTAAATAGAGATTCTACTGCAGGAAAAAAGCTTAGGCAATTACTACAGAAATAGAAGAAATACTAAAGCAGAACTACTGATACTACAGAAAAAAACTTTTAAAAAAAAAGTTTTCAGTGAGTAATCTATATAAATGAATGCCGCCAGAACTAGACAGTAATGTCAAGATGCTGCTGATCTGAGGTATAGGTGAAGACTCGACAGCACTGAAGATAGAAGATAAGGCTGTTTTAGAAGGGTTTGACTATTTACACTAATGATGATTAAAGGTCAACTAAGGTCCAATAGAAAGAGCAGATTACAAATGAAAACTTTTGTCTAACTTAGAATTGGGGCTAATCCCTATTTGGATCAATTCTTTTGATCATATTTCTAAAAATTCTGAAGAGTGTTCAGCTCATAGCTTACACCATTTCTATGACTTACATCATAACACATGGCTTAGACATTCTCCTGAGCCATTCTAACAGACAATATTAAGTTTGAATAGACACTATAAATATATTTATACGTAAAAAGGTCATCTATAAAGTGTAACACATTTAGACAATATTAGTTACAAAGAAAACAAGTACTAAAGCATTTCAACAGAATAGTAACAACTGGTGTCATTGTATCACTTGACTGGCTGCATATATGTACACAGTTATATACATCTGAATTGCAATTCAGAAAGTCAATATCACATTGCCCAAACACGCACCTTTTTGTCATTCATAGGGAATTGGGTTTCTTCACAAGCAGTCTCCAAAGAAAGTTTCAAGTGAGCGTATTCTTAATGAGCCAAAGTGAATAGCTCAATGTAATAGGCCAAATGTAAGAATGGCTCTGGTCAAACTCAAGAGATCTTGATTCATAACCAAAAAAAAAAAAAAAAGAATATTCCTAAACATAAATTATTGCTGATGATTTACACACACAAAAAAATATGTAAACATGCCAGCGTCATTGCGTTGAAATGTACGGTGAACATATTTACAGCTGTGACACTCTGTGATGCACATAACAGAAATATTGAAGAGTAAAAAAGAAGGTACGACAATTGTGCAGCCCAAGCTCTGTCCACGTATCCAGCAGGTCTCACAGAGTGATCTCACAGCGTAACAACCCCCAGCTCTGTCCATGTGTCACAACTCAAACTTCCAACTCTGCAAAGACTTTCCGGCACCATTTGACATTGGCAGCTTTAGGATGATCATCAAGTTGTAATCTCTGAATTTCCCATTGCTCGAGTTTCTCTTGAAAGCAAGCACTGTATTCTCTATCAAATGCTTCTGTTCAAATTAGAATCATATTCAATAAATATGTTACCTTGTAAAATATGTTAATAACTATTTACCATTCTTGTAACTAATATTTCTAAGAAATCAGGGCAAAAAAAAAGATTTTTTCTCAATATTTCACTCAATTAATTTTTTAAAGTTTTTTTTTGTTTGACATTATATATCTTATATGCTCATGTAGAAAGTAGAAAGTTAGTTGTGATCATAGATTTAAAAAAAAAACGTCACTTTTATGTTTTACATTTTCCTAATAGATAAAATGTTTTGTACCATGGTCAATATTCTCTCTGCCACATTCAGCGAATGACAAAAACAGAATCTCCCTATACATGCTGCGGAAACGTCTCTTCTTGGTGTTAATTTTCTTCCTAGCGCTAACCACAATTTTGACAGCAGCCAACACATCATTTCGTTTAATGGCAGAAACAATTTGCCACATTATGCTGTAGAGCAAAAGTGCAAATGAAGAGTAGTTAATGATGCAAAATATAGTAGAAGTACAGTCAGAGCAAAATTTTTTTTTTAAATCAGAAGTTTGCTATTGTATTTAAAAAGTTTGGCTACTGTGCTAAAAAGTTTAGCTATTGCAATGTCAGCTATAGGATTATTCTGTGAATCCAATAGTCTTTTTCTTATATCTCCGACAAGGTAATAGCTGTTGAAAGCCCCAATAGAATGAAAGAACTGGTCTAGGTGAACAAAATGCTACTTACGGTCGACTGAAGCAATCAGATTCTATAACTAACGCATCAACAACTGTAGACTTGTGACCTATTAGAAAATTACAAGACAATTAGTTGCAGAATAATATAGCCAGTACCTAATGATTTGTTAACGCAGAAATGCTGACAACGGCTAAACCACTAACCTGCTCGCCAAGCTAAATACATTGGAAGTCCTATCTCATCATGTATTCGAATGTTATCCCACTGGGGTCTTATCAAAATATTCTGGCTGGTGTAACTTTTGGTTTTATTGCCAGACTGGAGCTATAAAAATATAAACTTAGAAATAATCTTCACTAATAAAAGGCAATAACTTTATAATAGTACTACTAATTATAATAAATGAATTTAAGAAATAACAAAATCCACATTTCTAATGTTCTAGTGTCAGCTAGACTTGGTCTGACTGCAATATTCTAAGTTCTCCTTTTGTTTGACAAGTTTATGGTTGTTCCTTCAGAATGGAAGATCATTCTATACAAGCCCAAATCTCCCGTAGGGCAGTGGGAGATGGGAAAAGGCAGGGCTTCAAACCAGGACTATTGATACGACAGTCCAGAGCACGACATGACCAGGCAGCCACCAGCCTAACGATCTAATAACAATATTAACAGTACTAACAGTCTCTAAAAGTTATAACTGACCTCATCTTTCTTGTTGGCATTGAAAGCTTTTGATGTCAGCAGGAAACCTGTCAGGTGTGTTGGCAGTTCAATTCGACGGAAAAACCAAACCTAGTGGAGGGAGTATTTAATTTCATGTCAGTGCTATATTTTACTTCCACTTACTTAAGAGTTCAACTCTACTTGAAACAACTTGCTAGCCAACACACAGTTTCCTTATCAAATTAATATAGTGCTGGCAAAACAATAAAAAAACTGAGCTATTGTATAGAAGAAATATAAGAATTAAGATAACACAGCAGAGAAAACAAATACAAGGCTTTATAAAGCTAAAATGACACATGAATTGGTGAAAGATATTCAGGCAGCAACATGCTACATCAATGTTATTGTCACAAGTCAGATTCATGTTTTGAACCCATTCTAATGTCATTACACAAACATAAAAAGTATCAATGATTTCACCACAATATTGTATTCCTTTGTTCAAGAGAAAAAAATTTGTCAAGAAATCATTTAAAACATCATTAAAATTTTGAATGACATAAATGCTCACCAAATTCCAGAAAATAATTGGGTGATCCTCCACAAAAGTGTCGCTTACAAGGCACATGTTGCTCTCGTGATCCAACACAAACTCCACCTCTTTGCGCAAAACAAGGGGACTTAAGTAAGGCAAAACTATAGGCTCAGACGATGAGGCTGACCTGAATTAAAATAATTAGCAATTTGTACACATTCAAGAACTGATATAATGATTCTAATATACAATCGGCTTTATTCCTATTGAACATGATAAGATTTTTATAAAAATGTATTTTCAACAGCTATATATAATCAATGGAGGAGTGGTGGCTGAGTGGTAAAGGGCTTGGCTTCCGAACCGGCTTGAGTATATGTGAAGACTGGGATTTTAATTTCAGGATCTTTGGGCGTCTCTGAGTCCACCCAGCTCTAATGGGTACCTGACATTAGTTGGGGAAAAGTAAAGGCGGTTGATGGTTGTGCTGCTGGACACACGACACCCTCATTAACCGTAGACCAAAGAAACAGATGCCCTTTACATCATCTGCCTGTAGATCGCAAGGTCTGATTATACATAATCAATAGTTTAACTTGTGAATAATAAATTGAACAAACTTAACATTGTGTATATGTCTGTCATTGTAATTTGAGAGTGATCCTTAAACGCTTTGTATCATTAGGGGAAGAAGAATCTAAACCAATAGGGCATACAATGAATGTGATTTTTTTCGGTCGAACATCTTTTTACCTTGTCATAAAATCCTTTCTAATGCCTGGTTGTTCAGATGAAGCAGTCCCTTGCGGTGTCTCTTCTTCTATAGATAGGCTGAGAGGAGACCGTTGAAAAAAATGAGTTGGGCTATCCAAGCTGGACCCAAACCCAGACTCACTGGTCAGGCATTCACTCGTGCAACGTCGCCTTATAGTTTCAGCAGCTTCCTCAAAGGTAAGGGGCATCTCTCCGCGCTCCAGCGAGCTCTGTCCCTGGGCAACCAGTGAACCCATTGTGGACATTGCCAAGCCATCCTGTTGGTCTGTAATAGCAAGTAGCTTCTCTTTAGTTGGATAGCTCTTCTCAGTGCTGCCTGCTGATGCTCTATTCTCTCTCCAATCCTTCAAGCAAACACAAACAATAATTGTGACAATAAAAAAAAAGTGAGTATATTATATATTTCTTAGGGACTGACATTGTATAAAAAATAAGTCTTTTATGTCCCTGGAATCAATAAAGGTTTAAAATATAAACAGACTGTAAGCCTGTTAAAACTAAACCAGGCACTGACCTTAAGGTATATTTGTAGGTGTGGTACAAATTTGGCATGACAGTATGGACAGCTGAAACAGAAATGAAAGTGACTACAGAGGAGGACACAAAGTGAACCACACAATATGATATACCACATTTATCTTTTCAAAATCATGTCATTTAGATGATCATTTGTTCAACTTCTTTAAAATGTTTCATAAACCTTCTGTATCGGTATAAATAGAGACATTTAGCCGACAAAAACAAGCATATAGGATAGAAGTAGAAGAGGCTTTATTGATGTAAAATAGTTGATAGGCAATTAAAGTGGTTTGAGCAATCTGCTTCTTCCCACACTCTCTCTATCTAAGTGCTTTAATTACAAAATACAAATAATCTTTATTATCCATGAGAAAATTGGTCTTACAATTTGTGCATTAAAAAATACATTATAACTATAAAAACAAAATATACATTATCTTATCTTATCTTCTTATCTTATATAATACAGACGTTACTTCAAAAAAGAAGATGATTACGTCCTATGCGTCATGCATTTAGTCATGCATATTAACCAATGACTTAAATTTTGCCAAGTCACTAGTTTTCCTGGCTAGCTCAGGCAACCCATTCCATGCTCTAATAGCACTAGGGAAGAAGGAGTATTTGTACAAATTTGTCCTAGCATATGGGACGGGGAATGTGCCTTTATCTTTGTGTCCCTCAGAGTATTTTATTAAATTTTGTTTTTGTATTTGAAGATTATGGTTCAGTGTTTTATCTATAATTGCTACTTTACTTTTGAGTCTTCTGTCCTGAAGGCCTTCTAAATTTAGTGATTTTACTTAAGGTGTTACTCTAGTCAAATGTAAATATTCGTTTGTTATGAACCTCACTGCTCTATTTTGTGACTGTTCCAGTTTCTTAATGTTTTATTGAGTTGAGGGGTCCCAAACGGAGGATGCATATTCTATTATTGGCCTAACCAAGGTAAAATAACATTTTAGTTTTATGTTCTTATTTGATTTATAGAAATTTCTTTTAATAAACCCTAATGCTTTGATTTTTTTTTTATAGTTTCATCAACATGTGGATTCCATGACAGTTTTTCATTTATTATATTGGACATTCACACTAATTTCACTTAAACATTAGAGAAGAAATGTTTACATCAGATAGGTCAATTCTATTCAATAAATTGATTGCCAGGGGAACAAAGAGGTTTTTGTGTCTGTTTGTTTTTGTAAATGGTATCTTTGTTGCCCTTTTGTGTTGACATAATCAGCATTGCAATGAAATTAAATTTATCATCTAGGACAGTGCAAAGGTACTTAAAAGTTTGCACAATTTCTAGGTTCTCTCCAGCTGCAGAAACCCTGCAAAAACCTATTATCATTTCTTTGTTTTTTTTACATTGTGCAAGTCTCCATGATTGGACTATTGGACTGGAGCTCTTCATCTCACTCTAATTTAATGAGTAACAGAATGATTACATTGATATTTTTTAAGGAAACTAAAATGTCTTTTCAGTACATTAAATTTGCACAGTGATAATATCAAAAGTTTCAAAACTTTGGAGATTAGAAGCATCAAAAAACATGAATCTACTGGCAAACAGGAACATTTTAAAACACTCCATAACTGTGAAAGTGTTTGACAGAAAGATATTTGGTCAAGAATGTCAGATACAAGTTAGTCATCATCATCATCATCAAACTCCATTGGAGTGGGGGCTTGAGAGGCTCAAATCCTCTCCTGGACAGAAACCCTGCTGTCTTGCGTAGTGCATACATGTCGCCATACAGGTAGAGAATTTTAGGTTTCCCAGGCCTGTTGAGACGGAGATCAGCAAGTCTGGGGCGATAGAAGTTAGTACATCTGTTCATATTTAGAAACAATTATTTGTCAATAACATGACCTTTTTTTTTTAATAGTTTCACAATGATACTAAATTAAAAGCCTATTTATTCAGCAAGTTTTGTCAGTTTTACATTTACTGACTTCGAAAACCAAAATATCACAGTTTTTTTTTTCAAGAAATATTTCAAAACGCTTTGCGGAAAACAATAGTAGGATCACACAATTTGTCAATGCTAAAGAAAGATGAACCTAGCCTTATGAATTCAGTCAAAGCTAACGTAACATAGACACAGCCTCAGTCGTTGATAAAGAAATGATGAACCTAGCCTTATGAATTCAGTCAAAGCTAACGTAACATAGACACAGCCTCAGTCATTGATAAAGAAATGATGAACCTAGCCTTATGAATTCAGTCAAAGCTAACGTAACATAGACACAGCCTCAGTCGTTGATAAAGAAATGATGAACCTAGCCTTATGAATTCAGTCAAAGCTAACGTAACATAGACACAGCCTCAGTCGTTGATAAAGAAATGATGAACCTAGCCTTATGAATTCAGTCAAAGCTAACGTAACATAGACACAGCCTCAGTCGTTGATAAAGAAATGATGAACCTAGCCTTATGAATTCAGTCAAAGCTAACGTAACATAGACACAGCCTCAGTCGTTGATAAAGAAATGATGAACCTAGCCTTATGAATTCAGTCAAAGCTAACGTAACATAGACACAGCCTCAGTCGTTGATAAAGAAATGATGAACCTAGCCTTATGAATTCTGTCAAAGCTAACGTAACATAGACACAGCCTCAGTCGTTGATAAAGAAATGATGAACCTAGCCTTATGAATTCAGTCAAAGCTAACGTAACATAGACACAGCCTCAGTCGTTGATAAAGAAATGATGAACCTAGCCTTATGAATTCAGTCAAAGCTAACGTAACATAGACACAGCCTCAGTCGTTGATAAAGAAATGATGAACCTAGCCTTATGAATTCAGTCAAAGCTAACGTAACATAGACACAGCCTCAGTCGTTGATAAAGAAATGATGAACCTAGCCTTATGAATTCAGTCAAAGCTAACGTAACATAGACACAGCCTCAGTCGTTGATCAAGAAATGATGAAAGCAGCCCCTTCCCCTCCCCTCGATTCAGGCAACTCTCTAGAGTGTGTGTGTACTAACCTTGTGTTAAGGTTCGAATCCTCAGCTGACCAACCAGCCATAATCTCTTCATCATAGATGAGACGATTACATTTTGTACAACGGGAGCAGGAGCTTATCTCTACTTCCATCGCCAGCTCCATCTAGACCAAAAAAAAAAAAAAGAGACATCAGCACAATTCTAGATGTAGACTAGAGACATAATTATTTCACATCTAGAGTGTAGAGATTGATTTCCTTACCTTTATGAAGTCCTCTGCCAGCTGCTCAACAGAAGATCCTATTGCACCATTAGAAGGACGAGGGAAATCCCCAAGTTTAGTGTAATCCTCCAGGAAAGAAGGGGATGGTACACTTTCTGTAACAGAGGGCCAAATCTTTTAGTGTAGTAAATTGTGTTTCCGTTTACTTACTTAACAAACATTTTGTTGACTAGGACTTTAAAATGTTTTGAAACAAAGTTTTAACAAAAATATTTTTCATTCCCATTCCCATGCATAAATTACAAAGTAATGAAATAAAAAAAAAAGAGTTCAGGTTTGATATGTACAAAATGTATTATTTAGACATCACTTCAGATGTGGCTCCTACAGTCCTGAAAAACAATGGAGGCAGGAAAAAAGTAATTTGAGAATTACAGAAACAAAATCTAAGAGAAAAAAATGAAAAGCTGCTGTTAGGGACATGGAGAGGTCACAGAGAAAAGCTGTTGTTAGGGACATGGAGAGGTCACAGAGAAAAGCTGTTGTTAGGGACATGGAGAGGTCACAGAGAAAAGCTGTTGTTAGGGACATGGAGAGGTCACAGAGAAAAGCTGTTGTTAGGGACATGGAGAGGTCACAGAGAAAAGCTGTTGTTAGGGACATGGAGAGGTCACAGAGAAAAGCTGTTGTTAGGGACATGGAGAGGTCACAGAGAAAAGCTGCTGTTAGGGACATGGAGAGGTCACAGAGAAAAGCTGCTGTTAGGGACATGGAGAGGTCACAGAGAAAAGCTGTTGTTAGGGACATGGAGAGGTCACAGAGAAAAGCTGTTGTTAGGGACATGGAGAGGTCACAGAGAAAAGCTGTTGTTAGGGACATGGAGAGGTCACAGAGAAAAGCTGTTGTTAGGGACATGGAGAGGTCACAGAGAAAAGCTGTTGTTAGGGACATGGAGAGGTCACAGAGAAAAGCTGTTGTTAGGGACATGGAGAGGTCACAGAGAAAAGCTGTTGTTAGGGACATGGAGAGGTCACAGAGAAAAGCTGCTGTTAGGGACATGGAGAGGTCACAGAGAAAAGCTGCTGTTAGGGACATGGAGAGGTCACAGAGAAAAGCTGTTGTTAGGGACATGGAGAGGTCACAGAGAAAAGCTGTTGTTAGGGACATGGAGAGGTCACAGAGAAAAGCTGCTGTTAGGGACATGGAGAGGTCACAGAGAAAAGCTGCTGTTAGGGACATGGAGAGGTCACAGAGAAAAGCTGCTGTTAGGGACATGGAGAGGTCACAGAGAAAAGCTGCTGTTAGGGACATGGAGAGGTCACAGAGAAAAGCTGCTGTTAGGGACATGGAGAGGTCACAGAGAAAAGCTGCTGTTAGGGACATGGAGAGGTCACAGAGAAAAGCTGCTGTTAGGGACATGGAGAGGTCACAGAGAAAAGCTGCTGTTAGGGACATGGAGAGGTCACAGAGAAAAGCTGCTGTTAGGGACATGGAGAGGTCACAGAGAAAAGCTGCTGTTAGGGACATGGAGAGGTCACAGAGAAAAGCTGTTGTTAGGGACATGGAGAGGTCACAGAGAAAAGCTGCTGTTAGGGACATGGAAAGGTCACAGAGAAAAGCTGCTGTTAGGGACATGGAAAGGTCACAGAGAAAAGCTGCTGTTAGGGACATGGAAGAGTCACAGTGATGTGAAGAAATGACATAAATGACTAACTGATCTGCTGCTGGTGAGGTTAAGGGGCAGTGCTGGGATTTACCTATAGGAAACACAAGCTATAGCTTAGGGCCCCCCACTTGCTTAGGGGCGCCAAAAGTTTTAAAAAGAGCCAAGGAAAAATTGCTGTCTGTTGATTTCAAGGGTCGCCATATCACAAACTTCTCAGAGTCTATATCTGGTCCTTGTTAGAGGCAGAGAAAAGAAATGAGCGTGAACAGAAAGAATGGTGAGGTGGGACGCAAAAAAAAGGTTGTAGAATTAAAAATAAAAAATACTTAGAAAACCCCAATGAATATTATTAAGCCTTTGAACTGTGTTAGGAACTAGAGAGTGAAAAGACTGTATTATCATAGTTATTGTCATTAATAGGTCTAGGTCTTATTAAGGGCATCTCTGTGGATGTCTCAATGGAAGTAGACTTAGTCTAAATGTTAACGTTTTTCTCAATAAAAGTGAAATCACTGACCAGAACAAAGCTCACAAAATCTAAATGGGAAACAAAAAAGTTACTGAAGCAATAAAAACAAAAACAAAAAATAACAACAAAAACAAAAAATAACAACAAAAGGTTTAGCATTGAAATTACCTTTTTTATCAAGTCAAGATTCAAGGCTCTCTTGAGGTTTTCAATATTGCATAACTTTTTTTTTTTTCAACTAAGCACCATTTTTGTTTCTTAACAAAATTGTGTACCGAACAATTTGCATTGTTCCTTTCTTGATATGCTTCAAATGAAAGTCGCCAAAGAGTTTCTGTCAGTCAAACCCATTGTCATCAAAGTCAGTTAATAGTTTTTATGTGCAGATTGCAGCTGGGTCTGCCAAGTCACAAGAAATTTTGCATTCATTCTTAATCTTCAAAATCAAAGACAATGCCCTTTTTAGCGGCCCCCGAAAGGGGAAAAGATGCTATTAGTTTTGTGTGAAATGTCTGTCTGTCTGTCCCATTTAGATCTCATTAAACTAGGAAAGATAGTGAAAATCCGACATCATAATATTTTAGACCATTCAAGGTTCTGATGCAACGGCTACTTTTTTCTTTTCGGAAAGCGAAAACTCTAATTTTTCTAAACAAACTGTCTTTGTAACCTTGTTTGTTTTAATTAGTTTTAAGGCAGTTTACTTATTTTCCTCACAATGTAACAGAGCGTCAAGATTTTAAATTTGTTTTATGCACCAGTAAAAAGTTTGTCAAAATAGCTTTTGAGATTCTAAGTTTTCAATAATGACAATAAAAAAAACAGCAGCATAAAAATATAATTCGAGGGTCAAAGTTCACTCACCAAAAGACAAACCAGACATTCTCTTGTCAGTGTCATCCGTCACATCACTTTCCTCACTGTGACTCAGGAGATCCTGACTCCCACCATGACGCAGCCTATCTCGTATTGTCCCGCTGGTACTGCTACCATCATTGGCATCCAGCTCTTCATTTGACTGGGTCAAGGAGCCCAGAGAGCCATTTTTGATAGGAGTGGCTATTGTATTTTTGAGCTCATTAAGTTTAGTTAAGGCTGCTTTAGAAGCGTTGGAGGCATACTTAAGAAAACTACCAAAAGCTTCGTTTGTTTTCTTCAAGCTATGAGTCCTCTTGAACATAAAATCAGTGGCTTTCTCTCTACGAGTCTCGGTCAGTGAACTCACTGATTGTGAATCTTCAGAAATTTGTTTCACAGACCGTGTTTCAGTTTTATTATTAGACTCAGGCGAGTTAAGCATAGGGCCAGTCTCACTTAAGGACTGTTTAATCATAGACTCTGTCAACTGGTTGCTCAGCCTGTCCTCAGGTATAGATACTGACCTTCGGATTTCTCGACGGTTTACTGCGACATTATCAATGGGTCCATTTGATGTTGAGCTGCTTTGCAGGGTGTGGGAAGTTTTAGCTTCTGCTGATGAAGAGGAGCCACTGTTTGAAATATTACTATTGATAGGGAGAGATGTTGAGTCATTAATTATTTGAGAGCTTTGTTCAGTGATAGTCTGAAGAATGGATTTAGGTGTTGAGTTGTGATCACTCAGAGGATGACTAGAATATTCAGGAACTGTCCCAAGAACTGGACCTTCCTCCAAAGCCACAAAACCAGGCAAATAAGGACTAGGAGAATTGGTCTCAATGGTAGTCAGTGAAGAGTTCTCAGGGAGAAGTTGTAAATTTAACTCCACAGAATTGCACTCATTGTCTTTAGTGGATTGCACAAGAGAGTTACTGGTTTCACTACTGGAGGATTCAGACATTGTATGGCTACTGTCTTTAGGGACAAGTGATGCCAAAGAAATGTCATCTTCCTCCTTTTTTATCAAGTCTGAAAAGTTCAACCTTAACTTCAGTGGGTCGTCAGAGTCCTGACCATGACCTGCTGCAATGCGAGGAGGTCTCCAGCTGGCAAAAAGGCTCATTGAACGTGAGGGTTTAGGATGGTTCTCCCCTGCACTGCGGTGCCGCCGCCTTTTGGCTTCTTCGACTTGTAAACGTAGATCTGTATCTGGTAAACAGGAACTCTTCTCCACACATACTTTACTTAGCATGACCAGGCCACACGAGTTATTTACTAAGAGAGAGAGAGAGAGAGAGAGAGAGAAATAAAATACAATGTATAGTAGATTAACAAAAACAACCAGAAAATGGAATCTATAATGAATTTTTAATGTTAATAAAAAAAAAAGAAGGGGGAAAAATGATTTAAAAAAAAAAATGTGAAAGAATAAGATGACAAAAATATAGACTAAAAAGTGACTTTACAAGCTTTAAAAAGCACAACAACAAACAAACAAGGTTTTATATACAAAGAATAGCAGGGGTTTCTGTCCAGGGCTTTTGCAAAAGAGGATTTGAGCCTTTCGAGACCAAAGTGAGATCACCACATCTGTGTTCACTCACACAACATAGCTTTAAAATAGTTATTTAATAACTACAAATTTTGATTGAACCTAAATTAAGTCACTGTGTTGTAGCTTACAGCAGGAATAAACTTGTCTATATATGAAACTTTAAAATATACATGAGACTTTAAAACAAGAATTCAACAGATTTAGTGCAGAAATTTTACAAATTAGTTTGGAAGCATTTTTGGTAAAGATCATTGGTAAAGAATATATTTGACAAGACCAAGACTCTGCTAGGTAAACAATTGTTGAAAAAGTCAACTCACATAAAGAGCCTTTGAGTATTTCAAAATCATCTCTGTGATTTGGGTGGACAGAACTAACTGAACGCTTGACAATACTCCCAACACGTGGCCTGTGGCTGGCCCCATGGTGCTTGATCTTGTCATCTACAATATGGACTTCTAGGAGTTTTCAAGAAGTTAACAGAGTATGAAAAGAGAATTATAATGACGAGGCTAGATTCAAATGTATACTTTTGATATAATGATGTAAAGTTACAAGGGGAACTTGAAAATGTATTAATCTTAAAGTTACAAGTGGAACTTGAAAATGTATTAATCTTAAAGTTACAAGTGGAACTTGAAAATGTATTAATCTTAAAATTACAAGGGGAACTTGAAAATGTATTAATCTTAAAATTACAAGGGGAACTTGAAAATGTATTAATCTTAAAATTACAAGGGGAACTTGAAAATGTATTAATCTTAAAGTTACAAGGGGAACTTGAAAATGTATTCATCTTGTAGTTACAACTACAAGATTGACTTGATGAACAGAACTTCAAAGAGAACTTTCTGGTACAAATGAAATTACAAGGAAACTTGACTACGCACTAACCTTTTTTGACTTTGTCAAGGTGCTGCTTTGGTTTTTGGTTAGTTCCAACCAACAGATTGAGAGGATTCCATGCATCCATTCTGGATTTCATTTCATTGGAGGCTGGAGAGGTGGACATGACGTTATCATTCACAGCTATGACTATCTGGGAAAGTCGTTTTACATCTTCTTGTGTCATAGAGTTATAGCCCCTGTCAGACACACCTCCTGAACAAAGCATCACAGAAAGTAAATCATATATTTAATTTTAGCATATCATATTTGATCCAGTATGTCCAAAAAAAAAAAAGGCAAAATAACCAAAGCATTTTCTTCACTCTTAATGGATGATTTGGGAGAACAAACACACAAACATTGCACTCTATCCAGAAGAAATGAAGAGACCAATAGTGAATAGAATAAATGAGAAATGGACAAGCTCTCATCCGAATCACAAGAAAGATGAGGCTTATTATAAGCTTTGAGCTTACCTTTTGTTTGTTAACAGCGCTCTAGAAATTAAATTATTACTATTAGCTATCCCGACGAGATCAACATATAATTATTTGCCTCAGAACGAGACACAACAGAATGAGACAAGATGTGTTTCAGAAGCAAAAAATTGGACTAGCAAAATCTGCCCACAGGGAGTGTCACCTAAGAATGCTGACCATGTCCTTCAAAACTGCATGCTTTGCCAAGAGACCCAAACAAGACACGGGCCCCAAAACACCCCTATAGAAAGAAAACTATATGGAGAGCTCACTGATTTGGAAACCACTGCACAGTTCATCTTATATATTGGTCTAGTTATCTGAATGCTCCAACATAAAAATGAGAACCAGGAAGAAGAAGAAATGGATGACTGGTACTGTAATTAGAATAACACTACCAGAAGTACCCATTTCTTGGCCTTATTAAACAAGATCAAAGGAAACGAGTACAAACACATTTCCCATTACTAATTATTCAAGTAACAATCAACCGCCTTAACTTTTCCCCAACTAGTGTCAGGTACCCATTAGAGATGGGTGGAGTCAGGGGCCCCCTAAAAATCCCGAAATTCAAAGTCCCAGTCTTCACAAAGATTCGAACCATGGTGACCATAGTGCTAACTTAAACTTTGGTAAATATAAAAATATACAAAGCACTTGGAGTTCACAGTTATGTGTTACATTATTGTAGCCACCACATAAACATTTTCACTATTTAGGTCAAGCTAGTCAATAAATGTACCAAATGGTACAGCACTCAATCAGCATGTTATAGTACTCAAAGACTGTTCTAAACATACCAGTGCTCATCCTCTCCTCCAGACTGCCGTTATTCTTGTTCAGCGAATCCTCAGAAGTGTGTTCACTGCCTATTGGTATAACTGGGTCAGTTTTCACCACATCAGTTTTCTGTTGGCTGGCAGCCTCTCCCAGATAGCTTTCAGCACTGGTGTGACTGATCTGATCAAACTCACTGCCAGAGTTGGAGTATAGTGACAAGCTGCGACGACGTATTGTTCTTCGGAACTGGGCCACACCAATAATTACATTGCGAATCCTCAACCACCTGAGACGGCCCTTTGATTGGGGAGATGGCCACTTAGCTTCTAGCATCACCTGTCAATAATACATTTTCTTTTTATTATTATGAACATAAGGTGACAAAAAAAATTTAACATTTGTTGGATTCACTTCATACAATGCTAAGTATGCTAACTCATAGATAGGGGCATATAGTCTTGAAACTCATTGGGGCTCAAGCACCACTAATATCTTACTGACTAGTTCTCTCAATTTTTCTACAGAATGTCTGGGGAACTCATTAAAACATAACATAAAGATACAAAAAGTTTTATGTTGGGACAACTTTAAAAAAAACAACTTCCAAATGCCAATAGCTGTTTAGACAAGATGAAACCAATTACATATAGAACTTAATTATTTCTTTTTTGTTTTTAAGAAAACCTGTAAATTATAAGGACTAAATGAAGACGTTAACTTACTTTAGACCCAAATTTCAGTGTCTGGTTAACTAGCAAAATAAATATTAAATATAGATATATAGACAAAATTATGGCTACTGTCAACCATTTAAAAGAAACGGTTATGATGTTAATTCCATGAAGGTGTAAATGGAATAAAACACAAATCACACACGCATAGAACGTCTAAAAAAAATAAATTAAAAAAAATGACTTGACTCACCTTATTGTAGTAACCATAAGTGATAGCATTGGGGTGGACACCCTGTTTTTTCATTATAGTAAACACCTGAACAGCCAGCCCTGGTTTGTTGTACTGGCCTGCCAACTGCATCATCACTCGATAACAGAGCTGCAAGGAAGTTTTCAATCAACAACATTTTTATGGCTCAAAATATGTGTGTGTGTGTTTTTGATCAGCGATGCTGAACAAAGAACAGGACACTAAGATGCAAATGTATCTTCACTTTAATGTGCACGCATGTATTCTGTGTAGTTACCTCATCAACTGTGCTGAGTTTGTCTTCCTGCATCTTCCTCATCACAGCCATACCAACCTTCAAAGCTTCCATCTTTTTGGGGTGACTCTGAACATATGAAGGGAAAACGACAAACCACAGGCTGTAGCAGTAACTGAGAAGACACCTGGAACAGAGTGTGTTGTTTTTTTTTTTTGTTATAGGCTTGTAATACTTATGACCCTAGTTGTTTTGTTTTGTTTTTTTTGTTATATGGGGGGGGGGAGAGGGAAATGCTAAATTAGTAGAAGCCAAGTGACTATGACAAGCAGTACATTGAAATAACAATAATTTTATAGCCTACTCCATCCAGCAGGCTCTCCTGCAGAAAGACAGGTGATGGGGTGGGCAGGGTTTGAGCCTGAGACTATAGTGAGTCAAGAGTGCATGTAACCCACATAATCAGGACTCTTTCTATGAAAATGACTGACAAGTTATACTTACTTAGCCCAAGATTTTGGATTTCCAACTTGCTGCTGAGCAACCTGTAAACATATTCAAAGCTTTTAACAGTGAAGATAGGAACATGTTGGTACAATTTATAACATTATATATATGAACATGTTGGTATGATTTATAACACTATATGCATGAATGTGTTTGTACCAATAAGAATCATTACAAATACACAGTTAACAGTATCTCACCATAAGGATGGTGAGAGTTACCTTCTGGGCAGATTTGATTTCCTGTTTTGTTCTGCGGGCCAGTGGACTATTGGGACAAAGCTGCTTGCTGGGCACCGACAGAATCTCTTTCTTCTTGGTCAGGAACAAGTCCTGCTTTAGCTTAGGGAACCCATTGTAGCTGCAATAATATGATGGACAGTTCAATACTAGAAGTTGATGCAATGAGAACTCATTATAAAATAATGAATTTAAACCAATGACCTCAAAAGTTAATAATTGAATATCTCACCTGTATTTGACTCCTTCAGGTAGACCAACAGGCTCTGGAGGCATGATGAACACAGTCCGTTCACTACAGAGGAAAAACAAGCAAAATATTTTTTTAAAAATACTTTTTACAAACAGCTTACATAAGGTAAATAACTAAGACTAAGACTGCTTTATTGATCCTTACGGAACTTTGTTGTGATTACAAGGACTCTTTTCTCATATAAAGACTACACAACAAAAACATACACATAAATACAACAGACACAACGTAAAGAGTTCATTCAGTGACTACACACAGGCATCTTGGTGCTTTTCATGTTTCCTGATCAATGAGTGACGGTGATAGTCTGACCGAGTGAGATACGAACGAGTTTTTGTACCGCTCTGTTCTTTTTTTGATTGACAGCAGTCGCCCACTTCCCAATGACCTGGGCAGTTTTCTTTGTCAGAGTTCCAAGGTGATAACGCCTAGATATTTATATGCCTTTACTTGTTCTATAGATGTAGTGTTTATTTGCAATTCACATATAGTTTGATTTTCTTTCTGAAATCTATTATAAGTTCTTTAGTTTTTGTGACATTCAGTTCTAGAAAGTTGTCGGTGCACCAGTTTGTAAACTCTTCTATCCAGCTTCGATACTGAGTTTCGTCTCCTGAAATAAGGCCGACTATGGCAGTATTATCAGCGAATTTAATGAGTTTAACCGAGTCATAGATGCTTCTTATGTCATTAGTGTAAAGAGTGTACAGTACAGGAGAAAGTACACAACCTTGAGGAGCACCCGTACATAGTACTCGAGTTGACGATTTGATGTTGTTGACTTTTAACATACTGAGGGCGTTGGGTTAAAAAGTTTTGAACCCATGTTTGTACGTACTACTACTACTACTGACATTCTCTCAATACTGCAAGATGTATTCCCTTTTATACATAAAAAACAACATTAATTAATTGCCACATATTGGTTAATCATTTTTTTGAGAATTCATGTGTTGTCATCAACATTGACTAAGTGAAGGGAATGTGGGAGAACTAATGTGTACAAGATTTGAACCAAAGAGACAAACAGAGTGAGTTTAATATCAGCTTCGTAACAAGACATTCTAATGTTTAGTACTGGATACTTTCATAGGATTAATTCAAACGGCATTTTTTTTCTGTAAAAAAAACAACAACATTATCTTACACTATTTCTAAATCTTACCTCATCTGGCTGTTGTCAATTTCAATTAGTTTTGGTTCATCTCTGGTTTCATCAACCTAGGGACCAAATTACACAATATTTTTTAAAGCCATGAGAAAACTAAGCAACTTTGTAACATGCACGCATGGCAATGATGAACTAACGACTAAATAGAAATGAGAAAACTAAGCAACTTGTAACATGCACGCATGGCAATGATGAACTAACAACTAAATAGAAATGAATAAAATGGAATGTACCTTCTCTGTACATTCATCAAAGAAGGCAAAAATGACATCTTTATCTGACACAAAAGATCTCTCCTCGATGAACCGGAAGAACATCTGTGTGCGCATCATCTGGGAGTAAAACTTGGTGTTGGCTTTATCTCTGCTCTTGAGGAAACCTAAAACATAACAATACAATAGCCGGTTTTTAATACTCAACAAAGAAATAGAAAATATTTGAATCAAAAGAATTGATCTTGCAACAAAACTGCACATCATCTCACCATTTGATCACCCGTACAGTAGTTATACATAACAATAATGAAAAAGGTAGATCAAGAATTAAGTTTTCCCCATTTAAAGTTCCAAAGAAGAATTCTAAGCATCATTTATTTTGCTGTATTAAAATGAAATTAGCCTATTAAAAAAAAGATACAAAAGTAGTATTTATACAATATAACAAACAAAATAATTCTCAAAAAAAAATTATGATTTTTTACTTAAGGTGACTGAAAATAAAAGTGTACACCTATTGATATTTAATAAAATATTTATAAAAAAAAAGAGATCTATCAAGCCTGACCTACCCTGCATATCAAACAACGAAGCGGCATCAGTTGCCCTTAAGTTGGGCTGTTTTGTTATTGGGTTTAAGAAGTTCTTGTAATCCTTTAACAAACTGGCAGTAAATCTGAGACACACTTCTTGTATAGACAGTTCCAGTTGCATCTGAATGAAACACAATACAAACAGAGGAGTAGAATATAGAATTTAAACACCTGAATCAAAGCACAGAATATGAAAAAAAACAAAACAACATGAAAACATCACAATTGAATTAGTGGTAGATTATTTCTCCATTCTAATTAAATGGTTTTCTTTTTCAAGAAGAAAAAAAATTTGTGTTCGCTAACACTTCTTGATATTTCTTAAACTGTAACACCAGATTTATGAACAGAATGCTCACATCTCTCTTCTTTCTTCTAAAGTCAATATCAAAGTGAGTCATCTCCAGCGACACCTCGTCATTCGTGACTTTATTTATGTTCAGACTGCTGACTTTATCGTACAACCTTAATAAGCTTTCCTGGAGCACACGGGTTGGCTTCTGAAACAAAATCATTTTAATTGATAGAATGGTAGATCTTAGTGTACTGATTGAACAATGCATGATTAATTAATTTTTTTTTTCATTTAGCATAAAACAATATTTTAAACTACAGCGAATGCTTTACCAATGCTGACCAATAAGAATATATGGGATAGACTAAGACAGTTATAAAATACTTAGCAGACTAACGCAGCATAAGAATATATGGGATAGACTTAAGACATAGTTATAAAATACTTAGCAGACTAACGCAGCATAAGAATATATGGGATAGACTTAAGACATAGTTATAAAATACTTAGCAGACTAACGCAGCATAAGAATATATGGGATAGACTAAGACATAGTTATAAAATACTTAGCAGACTAACGCAGCATAAGAATATATGGGATAGACTAAGACATAGTTATAAAATACTTAGCAGACTAACGCAGCATAAGAATATATGGGATAGACTAAGACATAGTTATAAAATACTTAGCAGACTAAGGTAGCATAACTTAGTTCAGTTTTGCACATACTCAGTTCTATCAAAAGAATTCATTGAAAAATAAAGAAATGAGCTATTTTTTCATGTTCTATCTACACTTCCTACTAAGTATGAGTGCAAATAGATCTTTGAAAACTAACCTTTGGTAAGAATTTATAACTCAGAGTCTTTTTATCTTCAGGACTGTAGGAGCAAAAAAAAAATTGATCTTGTTATGGAAAAAAATAATGTTACAATTTTTTTGGGATGGGGTAGACTGACAAGTGGCATTAGTTATGTTAGTCCATATTTAAAGCTCACTTACGGTGAAATTCTGTTTGTATCAAGATCAACACAAATAACATCTGGCGGTGGGTCATACAGGTCAAAGTAGCGAGAATCAACACCTAGTGACACAATGTATAATTATTTTAAAAAATGGCCCTACATGCAAGAAGAGTGTTACAACACAAGACTCTTCAAAATAACAATAACACTCTCAGGTTTTACTCTAGAAATACTTTTAATATTATAACAAGTTACGTGAACATGAACATTTCATCTCTCATCCTGTCAATTCTCCTACCGGCTTCCTGTTCAACATCCCTTCCATTCAATACCCAAATTCGCACCTTTTTTCCCATTCGCACCAAGCGGCGCTACAACCGTAACAAAGAGTCATATATATTATTGAATTTTTTTTTTCTTCTCAGCTTGAAATACAAATCCAAGAGTTTAAGAAATTTGCAACAGTGTTTCTTAAACATCATAATACTAATTTTAGTTTGCTACTAATAATTGTTCTTCTTAGTTTATTATGTTTCCGCAAGTAATGATAATGGTAGCTCTAGCATGGCACTTACCAACAATGAATGGACAAGGTGCATTAAGAACATCAGAAAGACCCAGTGGACAGAGAGGAATATAAGGACACTGCCAGTGGAATGGAAATATCATCTGAAATAATAGCAGCATAGTGTTTAGTTCCTATTACCATCTAGCCAAGCCCAAGTTCTTAAATTCATGAGAAGATTTTGTATTCAGCATGTATTTGGCAATTTAAAAACTTTAATCAAGCTCTAAGGAATAAAATAAAAATAAAGTTTTTTTCCCAAAGTGTAAGGATTTAAAATGTAGCACTTGTTTTATTTTCTCCCTTTGTCCCCCTTTTTTAAAACTTGCAAATGTCATTCTTAGAACAGAAGTCAATGATTAGTTTCTTGGAAAAATAAATAAATTGAACACTAGGTTGTACTTACAGTTGAGACAGCCTCAGCTACTTCAGTGAGCACAGTAGGACGAAGTGAATGCAGCAATATCTTACTTTCCAACAAAACAAACAACAGAAGATTCATAGTCAGCTCTGGACCAAGATTCCTTAACAAAGTGATGAATGAAGCACCACTGGAAAGAGGAAAAAATATCTCAAATAATTACCAACATGTAAAAAAAAAAACAAAAAAAAAAACAACTTTACACTAAATGCAATATTTGTAAAATTATGAATAAAATATTTAAACAAAGTTGATCCTTGACCTTTGTGGCAAAGGTGAGTCTTCAGGCATACACAATGACAAAGAGTCGTGGGTCAGCTGCACTAATATTCTCGGCCTTTCCGGTGAGGGGTAAGGTACATCAAACATGAAATGTGAGATGTGCCGCTCCATGGGAACATTGTGTGGACCTGTGATAGAGATCTTGTACAGCTGGGACAGGAATTTCTTAAAGGCGTCAAAGAAAGGCCAATGTGAAAGCAACGAAATGGACTTTCTGACATGAACAGTCTTCTGAATGCTGAACTGCTGCCGAATTTGACGATTCTTAAGACCCAGTGACCTCATTTGTAAATCAGACAAATCTTCTTCTCTATATTCTTCGTAGAAACCAACTGCTGCTCCATAAACCTAAAAAGGAAAACAAAGTTTTAAAAAGATGACACTGAAAAAAATCTTAAATTTGAATTGTACAGACATACTTTGCAAAGAAAACACATTTGTATCACTGTTTGAAGATGTTCAGAGCTTAATGACCACAGTGTTATATTGAACAAGATCTGTTCTGAAAACTATTTCGGTTTGCCCCTCTTTGGTTGATGAAAAATAACTTAGGATCAATCAATAATATATAACTTTTGAAAGATTTGACTATCCACTAAATGATTTATCATACAAATTCAAAGGTGGCCTTCAGTACCTTCTCCCCGCCAGCTCCTGTTAGGATAAATGTTGAAAAACTGGCAACAGGATGTTGCGCATCAGCTGCCCAGCACTCAATGGTGGCCCCCATCGGGAGGCAGAACATAGGCACAGACTGGGGCAAAGGGAAGTCACTGTAGTCTTCTAAGGGGTATCTGTCAAGTATAGCTGCAAAGAAAAGTAGAGCTGATAAACATATAGTCACAGGTGAATTATGCTCCCTTATTTATCTATTCACTTGACTAGATCATGATTCTGACACCTTTAAATTGATTTAAAAAAAAAAAAGTTTCCCTTTCAGACCCTACGATCTAAGGGACAGATGATAAGGTCATCTGTTTTTTTTGACAACAGTTAATGAGCAGGGTGTCATGTGACCAGCACAACGACCAACTGCCTTTACTGTCCCCAATTTAAGTCAAATTAAGTTAATTCAAAGTCCCAGTGTACACTGAGATTCAAACTCAGGACCCCAGGTTCGGAAGCCAAGCAGTTAACCATCACCCACCGACGCCTTTTATGGAGTAGGTTTAACTGACCTATAGAATGAGCTAAAATGTATGTACTTAAGTTTAATTTACTAAGTACTTGTCCATAGATTTAATTAGAATTAGCTTTATGAATGTTTATCAGTTTTATTGGTCCAAAGTTCAAAACAAGGCCAAGTAGCTAGCTTATGAAACACTAGTTGTTTTTGTTAACCAGCAAATAATGTCTTGTTCCAAGTAGAGTTGAGTGGACAAGAAAAAAAGCATCCAGCCTACTGACCAACATCTTTTTTTTTGACCTGACAACTTCTGGTTTCAAAGTGACATTCTAAAATTCTTAACAAAAAAATCCAAGCTTTTTCGTGATTAAATTTAGGAAGCGTTCAAAAGCTAATCACTTTTGTATCCAAGCCTCTGTTATAGACAAAACTAAACATCTTAGCACAGGGGTTCTCAACCTGTGGGTCGCGACCCCTTTAGGGGTCGATTGACAATTTGTCAGGGGTCGTCAAAGACAATCGAAAATATGTATTTTTTGTGTCTATTCTTCTATTGCTGTGGGGAGGGTGGGTCGCCAAGCTTAAAAGGTTGAGAACCGCTGTCTTAGCACAAATAAATTTGAAAATGAAGAGAGAAAAAAAATAGCTTACAAGCTTTGTATGCCAGGACATTGTTTTTCACCATTGCTTTTTTGTAACACAGAAAAACATCGGAGCCAAGCTAAGGAATGAAAAATGAGCCAATCAAGTAAAGTATAGCTCTCAGCCTATTTAAGAGAAACAATTATGTAATGCTAAGTTAGATTAAAAAAACAAACTCATTCAATCCTTACCATTCCTTTATTTAAATTTTTCAATATTTTCAAAAATGTAAGAGGTGGTTCTTCATTCTGAATATAAAAAAAAATTTAATTAGCAAAATATTTAATTGATTAATGTGTTGTATGTGGTAAAATTTAAAAAAAAAAGTTTTTTCAATAATAATTTCTGCTGTATGCTTCCATTCCACACAGAAGGGTAAATAATGAAGGGAGATAATTAAAAATGAATAATTTTTATTTCATTTCTGCTGCTAGATGATCTGGCAACTCTTGGTTTGGGAAAACTCTAAATAGAAGAGAAAAGCACAATGTTTAGAGGTCTATTCATCAAACTCTAAATAAAAGAGAAGAGCATATTGTTTAGAACAGTGATTCCCAAAGTGGTCTATATAGACCCCAGGGGTCTACGAGGACTTCCAGGGGTCTACGAAGGTGAAAAAATAAATTGTAGGTCTATGAACTGTAAATGGGGGTCTACGATACGGGATCTCATTTAAGCATGTCTAAACTATTTTATTTTTAAAGTTTACTGTTAATTTGCTTAATTTTGTCTATATGAAAGTAATATTGTACATGACCAAGTCTGAAAAGAACTGCAGAAAGTCCAGTGTTGGTTATTAGAAATTTGGCTTCATTTCGTCCTTGTGAAACAAGCAAATACATTTGTGCTTTTTATGCAATAAAGTTTAAAGTTATGTCGGAATGATACCATTATATCTGGAACATCATTTGAGACAACGCCAGCATGATAAAATATATTGAGATTTTAAATACGATTTAACAATTTAAGTTCAGAAAAGAGCCACTGTAGAATTTTTTTTGTGATTAAACATCACAAAAGAGAAGAGGTTTGTGAACATTTTACAGCACTTTACTTTATCAAACTCTAGAAAACTGCACACTATAGGCAAAAATTGAGTTTGCCAGCCATTGAAGAGGTTTTACAACCTGTTTTACACAATCCTATATCTGATGTCATAAACAAAATTCCTCTAAGTAACACTACAGTTCCAAGATGTAATAGTAATTGAGTAAGGACACTGGAAGGACACTGGAAGGTTCTTATGTAATTGCTTGCAAATGACTTACTTCTAAAATTAAAAAAAAGCTGGACTAGTTAACCTTGCCCGATAATATAGTGTTATTACTATCATATTTTTCGTTATGTTATGAATCAAGAAATCTACAAAGAACTTTTTGATCAATGGCTCCGTCACACTGAAGTATGATAGTTGCCGAAATGATTATGTGTGACTTTAACAAAGTGACAATATTTTGAGTCCTTGGGTGCTAATGTTCTACTACAAAATGTTGTTTAGAAGGTCTATTCATCAGTTCATTGAGTCCTATCAGTTTCCAGCTTCATGTTAGGTCTACTATAAAATATTGTTTAGAAGGTCTATTCATCAGTTCATTGAGTCCTATCAGTTTCCAGCTTCATGTTAGGTCTACTACAAAATGTTGTTTAGAAGGTCTATTCATCAGTTCATTGAGTCCTATCAGTTTCCAGCTTCATGTTAGGTCTACTACAAAATGTTGTTTAGAAGGTCTATTCATCAGTTCATTGAGTCCTATCAGTTTCCAGCTTCATGTTAGGTCTACTACAAAATGTTGTTTAGAAGGTCTAATTATCAGTTCATTGAGTCCTATCAGTTTCCAGCTTCATGTTAGGTCTACTACAAAATTTAGTATTGAATTAAAAGCGTATATTGTGTTATCCCATGAAGTGTCTTCTCTCGTTTTATGATTTCAACTTGGAAAATTAAATTATTCTATATTCAAATGAGGGCGACTGTTGGTTCTGTACCAGTGCAAGTTTCCAGCATACATTTGGATATTGAATTGTCAGATGTATTCAGTACCAAACACTACTGTGTAAGAAGGCCCTAGACATTAGCAAGCACTAGTTTTAGTGATAAGTATAACACTCACCCTGTTGCCTAAGATGACACAAATGTCAACAACTACCAGAGTATCAGTAGGTGCAGACTTTTCCGCTCGTCTGTAGGTTATATATGTGCGGCTGCTGTTGCTGTTATTGACATTGGCAGGATGACCCTCCAGGGTGGTACTCACCACCTCACACCCTTCCATCACATGCTCTTTACCTTCATACAGGATGCTGGAGAAATACATGGTCATCTTTATGTTAGTTTAGTCATCTACAAGTTAGTTCAGTCATCTTCATGTTAGTTCAATCATCTTCATGTTAGTTCAGTCATCTTCATGTTAGTTCAGTCATCTTTATGTTAGTCCAGTCATCTTCATGCTAGTTCAGTCATCTTCATGTTAGTCCAGTCATCTTTATGTTAGTTCAGTCATCTTCATGTTAGTTCAGTCATCTTTATGTTAGTCCAGTCATCTTTTTGTTAGTTCAGTCATCTTTATGCAAGTACAGTTAGGATTTAGATTTTATGGCACATCTGCACAATTTAGGTCATGTCATGCCCATAGTCAAGGACCCCCTTTTCCATTCAATGAGTATTGTATGAATGTTAAAAGCTATACAGGTTACTGTTTAAGTGTTAAAATAAGCTTAGAATTCATGTATTAAAAATATTTTGTTAATAAGAATCTATTATATATAGGCTGAGGAGAATGTGTTCTACAGCGAGTTGATGCAAGTATTGTTAGGTCTTCTTTATGTTAGGTAGGTCAGCTTGATGTAATGTACGTATAGTCAGGTCATCTTTATGTTAGGTAGGTCAGCTTGATGTAAGTATAGTTAAGTCATATTCATGTCAGTAATATAGTTAAAACATCTTTTTGTAAATATGGTTAGTTAAGTCATCTTTATGTAATTATAGTGAGGTCATCATTTTGTGAGTACAGTTTGTCTCTCTCTATATATATACAATCAGGACAATCAGATAGTTAGGCCATCTTTACGTAAGCGTTGATTATATTTCTGATCACTTCGTTGTAGAAGATATTAGATCCAGAATATTCTAGAATCTAGAGTTAGAGAGTCAACATGCAGTTTTATCATTACTTCTAAAGGTAACTTATATTAGAACTTGGACAATTACTTCTAATTTCTTTCTATAATAGTATCATTCTAGTGATTCTATTAAGATCTACATCTGTCCCATATGGGTTGCCTGAGCTGGTATCTGGAAATTTAGGCACCCAGAAATTTAGGCACTGATAATTAGGCACTTTTTGACAAGGCGGAAAATTAGGCACCGGATAATTAGGCACTCTTTAATTAGCGACCTTTATTTTGAAAATAATTGTAAAATGTTAACGTATATTTTATCCTTAGGCTATGGGCTATCGATGTTGTTATAATAAATAGCCACTTTAACGATTCTAGCTAAAGAAAAACTGACAAAATGGGGAAAAAATGACAATCGTGAGAATGTGTGGAAAAAATGACTCTTGTCACTATATAATATAGACATCACAGGATTCAGGGGAGGTAAAGATGATTCTCCGCTCATTGGTTCAGTCCATCACCAGCCCCTATAAGGTTGACTGGTGAGTTTTTAAAATTTTGATTATGCAATCTGTGAGCGCCACTTGGTTGTAGAAAGAACTAATGAATTAACGAACAGGAAAAACACTATAGTAGTCTTTATAAAAAGCTATCGAACATTGAGACTTAATAGTCACAGAAGCATCTTTTATACATTGGCCTGCTGAAAGAGGCCACTAACACTGGACCACAAATCGACTTTGATGTAGCTGCATAAAAACTTTATAGCATCGGCATGATATTTAGCATGTGGCGGAAAAGACTCGATACATTTCGAACCCATGATCAACAGGCGGACCCAATTTCTTTTGAGATACCCCCCCGTGTAAAAGAGGCCTGATTCATTGTTTTATCATAAACCATCAACATAATCATCATATTAAGAACTTTAAAGATTTTCATCTGTTATGATTATTCTGTTTATAACAGATGCAAAGAGACCAATATTCCAAATATTAATATAGAAATTTTCATCTCATCTGTCTTTTCAATAAACTTTCTATTTTTTAAATTTCAAAAAATATTTTATCGCGATCTCTAGCCATTTTGCAATGTCCAACCATATATATTTTATATAAATATTATAGCACATAAATGTGCATCTATTGAATCTATGCGTAGGTATAGGTACAAATGAATGACCACGCGAAACAATTTGAAGGAGGTAACACACCTATACACTTACACAATAGATCTTCCTAAAGAGGTGGATAATAGAGATTAATGCTGTTATAAAAAAATGAATACTACTTTAGTTTATTAACATATCAGATCCCTATAAGTAACGCGAGCAAAGCCTCCTCCTTATTCCCATACCCTTTTTAAGGAGACAAGTTTCTCCAGACTTCCAATTTAGCACCTATGCTGTTCCATACCCTTGACCCCAGTGTGTAGCCTTAAGATTCACTAAGTAACTTTTACGACCAAGTTTACATCTATCTGCGAGAAATCCTCTCCCTTAAGTGGGAGTGTGTGCCCCCCCCACCCGTGCCTATCCCATTTTAAAAGTACGACCCCTCCCTTTCCCACAGGCAGAGGGCGATTGCGATTATATTTAACGCCAACACTCCCCGACATAATAAAAATATTTTATAATACTTTTTAATCTAAAGTATTTACATTAGTAACCAAATATTTACACAAAATGCATAACTATCAATTAAAAAAACTCACCAGTCAACCTTAGGGGTTGGTGATGGAGGAAAGCAATGAGTGGAGAATCATCTCGACCTCCCCTTCCCTGAATCCTGTGATCTATATTATATAACGACTCAGGAGTCATTTTTTCCACACATTCTCATGATTGTAATTTTTCCCCATTTTGTCAGCTTTTCTTTAGTTAGAATCGTTATAGTTGCTATTTATTATAACGTCACCGATAGCCCATAGCCTAAGGATAAAATATACGTTAACATTTTAAAATTATTTTCAAAATTAAGAGTGCCTAATTTTCCGCCTTGTCAAAAAGTGCCTAAATTTCCGGGTGCCTAATTATCCGGGTGCCTAAATATCCGTAAATATGCGGTGCCTAAATTTCCTAAATTCGCCTGAGCTAGCCAGGAAAACCAGTAACTTGGCAGAATTTAAGTCATTGGTTAATATGCATGACTAAATGCATGACGCGTAGGACGTAATCATCTTCTTTTTTGAAGTAACGTCTGTATTATATAAGATAAAGACATTTAAATCTTTTTTCATGTGCACAAATAAATGTTTATTACATTTTGCTAAAGAGATTGGTTGTGCTTTATATTTTTCTTGTTTGGCTGTTTCGTCCTTAAAAAAGGTCAAAATAGTTAGTAAAAGTTTAACTAAAGTTTCTTAGTTTAGTTTAACTAATTTTTTCAATTTGTGATTAACTAAAAGTTTATTTTTTTTTTTTTTTATAGTTCAAACTAAGATTTAGTTTAACTAAAAAAAATTAGTTTAGTTCCCATCACTAGTTTTAAATCCACAATAGGAGCGTCATTCAGGAGACAAAGTTAAATGTGACTAGATCTAGTATTGCTTTACTTTGACCAAATGGACTAAGTGGACTAGCTTCTAATGCTAGCTTACATAATTCTTTTATTTCCATGATTGGCATGAAAAATGTTAAGAAATGACCAGACTAACCCCAAGTCTTTAAGTGGAGGTTTATCCCTGCCTCTCTTGTAACATATAAACATGTCAGGACAGCGGATGCTTCCATGGTTGAGATTGGCTGGGTAACCGGTTGGAGTCTGCTCTATACATTCATATCCTTTGGGGACTTTTTCACCAAGACTCCTGTCAAAAAAAGCAAGTATCACCATTAGTTTGAACATTAACAAGCTGCAAACCACATCAAAATTATTTCTTTTACATTGATCTAGAGTTATGAGGAAGTATTTTTTTCATATGTAGCATAGATAAAATGTACGAAATTGCAAGTAGTTCAAAGATAGTTGAAGATTAACTTAAAATACCACACACTTAAAAACATATGTGCATAATGATCTATTGATAACTTTAACATAATTTCCATGAAACATTCAGACACAAAGATTTTAAATATAAAACAAAGGAAGAGAAACTGCTTTGAAAAAATGAAGACCATTTTTGTTGCATCAGTTTAGTCTTTGATTCAAATTAAAACATATTAATACAATAAAGTAATTCACCTGTTGATGACTGTAATATCAGTAATTGGATCTAATCGACTGGTTGGTTTTGTGATGGCTTCGTTAGAAAATTCTTCCAAAGGAAGTTGAACATTAGGGTCAAGGCCAGCCACAACAAAGTAGTCGGCAACTCTACGGTCATCCATTCGCCTGAAAGTTTACAAAGGAATATTAGATTTAAATGTTATAGATTGAAAGATTGCAAGCTGATTAGGAAAGTACAATGTATTGAGTATGACCATTTGAAGGTTAGTAAAAAGCAACCAAAAATGTGATAGAATGTTTTTTAGTTGGGATGTGTGACATAGTACACTTGATCTTGGACTGGCAACCTATCAAGGGGCTTGATGTTCAACACCCAACCTGAGCAGAGTTGTATTTACTGAGCATGTAAAGGCAGCATGGAAAAACTTCTCCCAGATACCCCTCTGAGATTGAACCATAGCACTCTGAGCATGCTGAAAGAAGTTGCGCTATATAAAAGCTATTGTTTTTTTTTATTTGGTCTACATACTTATGTTCATCAGTTTCTCAAGCCATCCGCTACCAAAGTTGGGCTTCAAAGAAATTAATTTCTATAAACTTATAACAGTTTTGCATTTACTTCTGAGATGAGCTCAATGTGTAAATAAGTTAAACAAGTTCAGACAAAATTTTCTGCAATGCACATTATTAAATACTGATAGATTTTTAAAAATTTAACAATTTCCCTTAAAACTAAAAGTTGTTCCCATTCAAACATGAACCAAGTTAGCGCTACAGTTTGAGAACAGCTTCAAATTAAAACTCTTTAATATTTAATCCAGCATTAAAGCTCAACACGATTTTACAGAATTAGATTTTATGCAACTGAAGCATAAATTGATTCAATAATTCAAGTTTTAATAGAAATGAAATGTGTTACACAGCACACTATAAAATGCAGGACTAAATTATTCCTGTTTTAAAAAAAAAGGGGTAAATACACACAAACTTAATTTTGGAAAAGATATTTAAAAAAACAAATACATAAAAAAAAAAAGATAAATTCAAGGCCCTTGCCATAGTTTTTTTTTTTTTTTGGGAAAGGGGGGGAAGAGGTAAAGTTAGAGGATAAAGTAGCCTGATAGACTTTCTATCTGAAAATAAACTTTAACAACATGTTTAAAAAAAAATTAGATGAAAAAAAAAGAAAATTATTGTTTCAATATTTTTATACTAGCATCGAAAAGGTAACATTTCAATCCAAGAGAATGGATAAGAGTTCAGGAGAGTGTTTGAAATGAACCACTCTGAATTAATACAAAAACTAACTTCATTAAGAGGCTTCTTTCTACATTAATTTATGTCAAAGCCACTTTATACCAATTGTATGTTAGGATGTTAACAAAAATATTTTGTTTCTTATCTTATCTTATATAATACAGACGTTACTTCAAAAAAGAATATGATTACGTCCTATGCGTCATGCATTTAGTCATGCATATTAACCAATGACTTAAATTCTGCCAAGTCACTGGTTTTCCTGGCTAGCTCAGGCAACCTATTCCATGCTCTAATAGCACTAGGGAAGAAGGAGTATTTGTACAAATTTGTCCTAGCATATGGGACATATGTTTTATGGTGAAGTAATGACTTTAATTGAAAAGTATTTCTAAGAGTTGAATCTTCATTTTTCAAAATAATGATATGCATATATCAAAGCTAATTTTTACAAGAAAATGATATGTATTATTATTTACATCAAGAAAAATGTGCACAAATGAAATTCACAATGAAAAAAAATCAAACAAATAAGGGCATGGAAATGGTTTGCTCATGGTGGGGTAATGGTAAATTGTATTATTTACAGTATGTATATAAAGCTATCTTTATTTATTTTGATATTTAGAAATAAAAACAACATGTATACTGATATTGACAATCTTTGCTGTTGATATCTCTCACAACACAATCAGACACACACACACACACAAAATACATTTCAAAAAGAAATATTGTCACTATATAACATATTACATATTGTATTATTTCTTAGAAAAGATAGTAATCTAATCTAATAGTGATAATAATCACAGCAGAAATCTAATTGACCTTATCACATGAATTATATTTTAAAAAAATAGTTTGAGCTCATGCATAAAATCATAGATTGGTTATATTATGACGCTTTCAGTGTTGCCAAGATAATAACTGATATTTAAAAAACAACGATCAGGTTTATCATGGATAAATCCTTGTCAGTCTATTTATGACAGCCCCACACAGAGTACAATTAATTCAATGGACACAGATGCTGCCTACGTTAGAAATCTGGTAACAGACTGGTGAAGGTCAGATGATCTGTTCAATAAACACCCACTGTGAGCCTTAGCCTTATAAACTGAAGAATAAGACTCAAGTAATTAAAGGTATCTGACAGCAAACCCATTACAAGTTTTAAATTACATGTGGTCAATGTAGAGTGTTGTGTGCAAACTTAGATTTCACAAGTCCCCTTTGTACTAATTGATTTTTTATTTAATGAGGAGTAAAGCTAGTGATCAAGACATGACTAATATCCTCTACCCTGAGCTAAGTTGAGTATAAGATCTTAACAGATGTTACAGTGACTCAAAGTGTACACACCACATTGTCATGGTAAATGAATACATCAAAATATACAATGTTGATTAGACTCTATGTCAGGGGAATCAAAACCATAGCTTCAATATTTTCTTTTTAGGACAACCATTAAAACATATTATTTACATTTCTTATGATATAAGTAATAGTACTAAGAAAATAAGAAATAGTACTAAGAAAATAAGAAATAGTACTAAGAAAATAAGCAAATAGTAATGATAAAAAAGTAAATACTATAAGGAGAAAGTAAATAGTAATAAGAAATAGTAATAATAAAAGGTAAATAGTAATAAGAAAATGTTACTGACAAAAAGATTTTTATAATTGCTATTTGCTAAAACTCAAATCTAATATGAAGCCCCACTTCAATGTTACATTTATACAATAAAAAAAAATGTGTATTCTCATTGTTGATGGTGATAAACAATTTTCTTGACAAGTTAACACATTAAAGTTAGATGAAAAAAAAAGGTTTCAATGGGTATGAGTACTTAAAAAAAATGGAAGGTGAGTGTTTCTATGAAATTAAAAGATGGGACTCTATAGAGGGTAAATTAAATATATCTCACCTATACATGGTTAACTTGAGAGTGAAAACACACACACACACAGACTTATCTCTATAAGTCCACTACATCACTGTGTAGAATCACAAAGTGGGAGTCTCTGTTCAGACTCTTTATCTTGTCTTAACTGGCCTAGGGTATGCATTAGTCACTCAGAGCAGCATGGACTTCTTACTAGAGTGACAGACCAAGGTAATATAGGTGGCTATTAACACCACTGACACACTCACTACTGTCCAGCTTCAAGTGTCTGGTGTGCGTAATGTCCTAGCAAGACCTCACTTCCCCTTGTCCACCTGAAGTGGCCATTAATCTAGCCATCAAATGTCTCTACTTCTCAGCCATGATATGACTATATCTCCCCATCACTACATCTATCACAACATCGCAGAAAGAAGAAATGATTGTTTTTATCACAAGAAGTCAACTGATATTAAAAAGAGCACGCACACACACACACAAAACACAAGATTACTACTGCTATTCTAGTACTACTGCTAGTAACTGGGACAAAGATTTATCTTAGCTACACATAAACAGAACAAGAGTTTTACTGGAAAGAAAATAGGGAATTAGGCCTTTCAAAGATTACTACTAGAAGAAAAATTAATAAGCTGAAACTTAAAACACAATAACAGCACATGTTTAGTTTGTTTTTCTTTAAACACAAATATATAGACTATTAACCAGATCATGCATGTATTTAGTCTACTTTACAACAGACTGGCATCTAAAATGTTTTCATGGAAATCTAAATATAGACAAGAAGAAACAATGAAATAAGCAAAGACAATCTTATTTTAAACTTGCTGTAAGATAAAGAAGAGTCTTAAAGTTTAGCTTCTGAGATTCTGAACTACCAGTAATACAGACACAGTCTTGTATGATAAACAAGTCTAGAACTATCTGTAACACAGACACAGTCTTGTACCATAAACAAGTCTAGATTTCATTCAAATCTTATTTTCTCACAAACACATTTTCAATAATTTATCAAATAATCACAGTCCACAGTCAGGAAAAAATTACATTGATTAAAAAAAAAAAGTTCAGCATTGTAATATTTATAGAGAAATATAATCTGGGTAGGCTGGGAGGAGCACAAACTAGAAATAAAAAAAAAAAAAGACAATAGCTCTAAGTGTTACAGGAAACGAAATACATCCCAACAGCTCAGTCACACGCATGCAATGTGGCTCACACACACACACATTTAGTGTAGCTCAAGTGTACACACACACACACAGCATTGAAAAATAAAAAAAAACAGGACATTTAACAATGTGAAGTTATCAAGAGAATATAATGGCTGATAAAAGATGTGTCTGTAGTGGCTGTAAGATTCACTATGAATGGTAGTGGTTCTTTATCTAGAACAGACTAACTTAAACAAATATGAACACCAAGTCAGAGCTATAACAATATTATTGACAAGCTGGATGAAACAAAAATTTGTTATGATACACAGTTGAATTCCACTTAAATCATAATTTAAAAAAGTAAAGTTCCAATTTCAGACCTTGCGATCTAAAGGGCAGATGATGTAAAGGTCATCTGTTTATGTGTCCCACAGTTAACAAGAGTCTCATGTGGCCAGTACAATGACCAACCGCCTTTACTTTTCCCCAACTAATGTCATGTACCCATTAGAGCTGGGTGGACTCAGAAGTGCCTTAAAGATCTCGAAATTTAAAAAATCCCAGTCTTCACCAGGATTTTTAACCTGGGACCCCACTTTGGAAACCAAGCGCTTTACCACTCAGCCACCGCGCCTTCAAATCATAATAAGAAAATAATAATGATTGTTGACTATTTTCTTCCCTAAGAATAATTCAATTCTTTCATACATTTTTTCCCCAATATAGTTGTATAGTTGTTTTTTTTTATAGCTCATTAGCAAGGAAATGCTTTTTATCCATTGTACTTAAATAAACAAACAAATGAATGCTTCTAAGTTGTCTCAAGAAAGGATTTAAAAAAAAAAAAAAAAAGCCCTATGCACTAATAAAAACATACTTGTAAGTATATTAAATGAGGACACATATGCTGCTAGATATTTATGCACAGATCGTCTATAGGGATGACAAATGTTTCCGTGAAAATAAAACAAACACATTGCGAATGACAATAAATAATGCCTGCCTTTGTCAGAAAAACAAAACATATTAGAACTGACAATAAAAACAAAACAAGAAATGAACATTAAAAAAAAAAAAAAAAAAAGCAAAAGTTACAGCCATGAATGTAACACCACTGAACGTAACTCCCACTGTAACAGAACAGATATAAGCTCAATAGCTACTCCCTACTGTCTCGTGTTAGTAGGGAGGAGAGCTATATAGGTCACTCTAACAAGATCTTAAACTCTACACACACACACACACCCTCACAGTTGTCACATCAATAACTCAATACAACAAAACAGCTGTAGTGAAAGATGGCCAGGCTATTTATGCACACATGAATACATTATTAACAGCTTGGGAGAAGTTTATCAAGGGCAGACAATTTTCATTACTTTCTCTGAAAATTAGTTCTAGTTAGTTAAGTATTTAAAAAAAAAATATTTGACAACATTTAATAAACTTTATTTCCAATATGCTAATTGTGCAAGATATTTTCAGTTACTATATTTGCCAATGAACTCTAAAATTTCAGAGATTTTCTTACTTTCTTTTCTTACTTCTTTCTTGAATACATCTACCTGCTTAGTTTCATTTGCTATTTACAGGTGTGTGGTTGTATTCAGAGATTTTCTTGAATACATCTACCTGCTAAGTTTCATTTGCTATTTACAGGTGTGTGGTTGTATTCAGAGATTTTCTTGAATACATCTACCTGCTTAGTTTCATTTGCTATTTACATGTGTGTGGTTGTATTCAGAGATTTTCTTGAATACATCTACCTGCTTAGTTTCATTTGCTATTTACATGTGTGTGGTTGTATTCAGAGATTTTCTTGAATACATCTACCTGCTTAGTTTCATTTGCTATTTACATGTGTGTGGTTGTATTCAGAGATTTTCTTGAATACATCTACCTGCTTAGTTTCATTTGCTATTTACAGGTGTGTGGTTGTATTCAGAGATTTTCTTGAATACATCTACCTGCTTAGTTTCATTTGCTATTTACATGTGTGTGGTTGTATTCGGAAATTTTCTTGAATACATCTACCTGCTTAGTTTCATTTGCTATTTACATGTGTGTGGTTGTATTCAGAGATTTTCTTGAATACATCTACCTGCTTAGTTTCATTTGCTATTTACATGTGTGTGGTTGTATTCAGAGATTTTCTTGAATACATCTACCTGCTTAGTTTCATTTGCTATTTACATGTGTGTGGTTGTAATGCATTGCAAAAATGAGTCATGCTATAATAACGAAAAGCTTACAAATGATATGTTATATATTCCATTTCTTTTTTTTAAAGTAAGCCCCAGTAAGAAGATAATATATTCTTATTGTAGCAAAACACTGTTTAAGCAAACAGCTTCAAATAGATGCTACAAGTGACTTAAAAGCTTGTGCTTTGAAGATAAAGGTGCAATAAACTCTTGTCTATAACAAGAATTCGGTGCCCCCCCCCAAAAAAAAAAGGGTTATTTTTTACCCCTGAAATAGAAAAAATAACACACAAACTTAAGGAAGGCCCTTGCGGTTCAGTTGTTCTCATGCGGAACACATTACATTGCATTTAAATACAAAATAATAAATCATGCTGAAGTTAGGCATAAATTTAAAATGCTTTAGAAACCTATATTTTAACAAATGTTTACAAGTGCATCACAAATATATATACTTAAATAATAAAAACAAAACTGCTAGTTTTCCATAAGTGGCTAATGCATCCAAAGACACTTATATAATTATTTTTTTTGTGAGAAAATGTCAATGTGATATATATTCATCATACAGAAGTATTAGAATTTATAAACAAGACTTTTAGATTTGATTATACAAGCCAGCTTATATAAAAATGAAAATGAAAACTACTTGGTAAATGTTACAAATTTTTGTATCATATAAAAATTACATATATGCACAGTGTCACAAGTGTATGTATAATGCCAGCACACAATAATGGCTGACCAGTAGTAATTCAACAGTCAGTTATATTAGTTCAGATTGAGTGTGTCTGTGGGGGAATATAAAGCAGATTATTCTAGATAGCCTTGATTTGCATATAAACTAGAGGTGTTAATGTGAAATTATGGGAAGGGGATAGAACTTACTATCGGTGTTGGAAACAATCCAGAAAAATTGATATATGCTACTATATAAGAAATGTGAAGCTAGCTATCAGGGATGGTTAGTCATTGTATTGTTCACAGTCACTAGTGATTGATCATTGTCACAAGTAGATCTGCCTGATCATGCGGTTTGTGCACTAGACTGTCGTTCAGATTTATCGATGGTCGCGGGTTCAAACCCTGCCCACTCCCATCGTCCTGTGGGAGGTTTGGATTAGGAAGTTATTACCTTGAACTCTGAAGGAACATCTGAAACATGTAAAACATTTTACAACAAACAAACATTTTACATTTTAATATGTTTTTTCCAATACTGGATTATCACTGATCACCTGTATCTTCACTGTGGTTTATTTCATTTATATTATTCTATTCAAGTCATCATTGTACAAGTGATTTATTTTTGGATTAATTTTTTTATCATTGAAATGAGTTGGAATGCATTAAACTCAAAAAAAATAATTTATTCAGCACTGAGTTGTTTCATTGTGTCCTAGCAGTGTGTTGAATACATTTATAGGCCCCTCCGAATCTCTGTAGGTCATTTGCTTGTAAAAGCGATACTTAGCTCTCCCAACCACATCGTGAAACACAGTATTAAAAAATTAATCTAGAACTATCAAGCAAGTATGGTCTTGGTGTATGTTTGTCTTTTTAACATGCATCATGTAGCACATTTTTTTTAAAAAAAGGATATCAAGCGTTTATCTTTTTGAAAAAAAAAAAAAAAACCCAGTAAAACATTTTACATATAAGAAAAAAAAACAACTACTTATAAATAAAAAAAAAAAGCTCAAAAGAAATGAAGATTCTATGTTAATCATAAAGTTAATTTTATCTTTTATCAACAAAAAGATGATACAAGTCAGCTAGCCCAATAGAAGGGAACGTTATTATTATTATATATGGAATGTTTGAAGCAATGGATGAAGCAATTGTAATATTTAAAATATCACTAAAAATATTATAAAACAGTTCCAATAGGCATAATTGGTATGTATACAAATTTTCTTTCAGCTTACTAAAGCTCAATACTACTATAATAATTTAAATAAGTCTTGAAAACCATAATTTTTTTTTCTCATTCTGCCAGATTTTTTTAAACAATTTTTATCACATATGCCTACTTATAAATGTCATACATACTGTTTTTTTTCTGTTTGTTAAAACATAGACTTGTTATATAAAATATTTGTTGGAAATTGAATGTAGTACAAGATAATTTATACTTCAGTGTTATAAATAGTCAAAGGAAAAAAATTAAGTAATATCAGAGATGAAAAAAATATTTTTTTTATTTCTTTAAAAAAATGACTTACCCAAGAAAAAAAGATCATCCCAACAGTGCTTATTCAACATTATTGTAAAATAAAAATTAAACTATATCCAAGAATCTACAGAAAAAAAAAACATGACACTACAAAACTTGATCAATATTTAGACTTTTAGGCTTTCTACTAGGGTCTGGCTGGGGAGAATACCCCTTTTGTTTACTAGATCTAAGGGTGTCTAAATGTAAATCTATTTGACTATCAGACTCGCTTGACTCTGAAGGTTGAAAATCGCTACAAAGATATTTAGAGCCTGATCAGCAGTAAAAATGGCGAAGAAGCCTACGGCCAGATGTAGAGTAAGAAGGCTTGTCAGTCATGATGCAAGCAATCACTTACGATAAAAGAATATTTAGAACAATGAAAAACAGCTTAGATCCACAATATTTCAGAAAGATTTTTTTTTTAAAAAAGCTGCTCTAGCAATCCCATAAACCATTAATAACGTGGATTAGAAAAGAAAAAGGAGTAAACAGGGAAAAGTTGATCAGACGCTGGTAGCATCATTTTGGCATCGCGTCTCAAGGGACTGGACGCTGACGGCATAATTGTGGTCTTCAAGTGTTAATGGTATTTTTTTTTAAATAAAAAACATACATTTTCTGAACAATATGATGTTTACTTACAATATAAATAGCCTTTAATAATCCAAGAAACAGTTTGTAATCCTCATTATCTTTGAGCCTGAAAAAATATAAATAAAACAATGACTTAGATAAAAGGTGAAGTGATGTAAACAGTCATAATGTCATGCAAACTGCTATGTTTACAGAGCAGCTATATGTGATGATTGATGTTTGTCATACTTTAAAACTAAAAAGGCATTTCAAACTATAGTTTACTGTGTAGTATTAGCAGATCAAGTTTATTCTAAAGTATTTGAAGAAAAAAATTCAATATGTCAAACAAATGTTAGATAGTATGCAACAGTCAGATACTCAAAACTTTAGCTGAAAATTACAGAGTTTACCTCCCTTTCTGCTATATAAAACAAAATTAATTAATTAGTACTAAATGATTAACTACTTTTTTAATTTTTGGATTGATTCATGTATTGCTGGGAGAAAAAACATGTTTAAACTTTTTACCAGACAGAGTGCATTCTAAAAATGACAATGTCTTTTAGCTTTTACATAATGTTATTGTTTATTTTGAGCATGTATGCGCCTTAACCAAAAAAAACAAAACAACGGATTATAATAAAGGGTTATGTGACCTTTCAGACCTTGCAATCAACGATTGAGATGATGTAAAGCTCATTAGTTTTAGTGGTCCATGGTTTAAGACGGTGTAATGTGGCCAGCAGAATGACTGACCACTTTTACTTATACCAATGTTAGGTATCTATTGAAAAAGTAATTAAGCAAAAATTAATGTGAGAGTTGGCCGTTACAGTCAGTTATCTAAGGGCCCAAATAAGCAAAAAAACTGGGTAAAAAATAATATTGTAAGACAGTCCCCTAAATGAGCACAGAGTATTTCAATCAGGCTTTGTCTTTAAGACTTATAGATAAACCAAAATAGTCAATGAGTTCTATGAGATTGATGTACTAGTACTAGAAAAAAGCTTCTGCCAAGTCACTGAATTTCCTGGCTGACTCAAGCAACCCATTCCATGCTCTAATAGCACTAGGAAGTTAGAAGGAGCTTTTGTACAAATTTGTCCTAGCATATAAATATGGAACAATGAATGTGCCTATATCTTTTTTGTCTTTCTGAGTATTTTTTTAGGTTTTGTTTTTGTATTTGAAGATTGGAAGATTCTAGGTCTAAGCTGTAGATTCTATATATTTAACATAAAGACCTAGATCTAGAATTCGCTAAATAAAAGTCAAGCTCTCCTCTCTCTGGCAGACCTGCCTACCTAAAAAAAAGTCCCAATGTGTAACACTGATGATCAAAATGTGTATTATTTTGGCACCAGAATGTGTAACACGCGATAGACTATTTTGTCAAATGTAATTATATATATATATATATATATATATATATATATATCTAGGGGTGCAGCGGATAGTTCTTTTTGATATCTGGCCGGGGCCGGATATGACCGGATAGTAAAATTTTATATTCGGCCGGATACCTAAGTGTCTTGTTAATAGCATGTGTTGCTGAACATTTTACGAAACTGTTAAATAACATACCTATATTGGTTGGTTTTATTTTTTTCCTTTTATATACCTTATTGTTTTAAACTCTTGTTACTGATTGATTTCTTCAAGCTTAACAGTATTTCTAAAAATCTGTATAGCATGAGTGTGTCTGTATGTATGTACGATGCCACCAACTGTAAAGGATGTGTGTAGGAAGGTCAATGTAAATAATGTTAGTATATATTTAACTAGTTACTAATGTAAATCTCATAAGTAAAGTGCAATCTGCCTTGTATAGTGGTCGGATGTATGTGTTCATGAATTTAAGACCAACAACCTGGTCAGATATACCTAGTGAGCCTACACATGTAGTCCTAGTGTAGTGTGTATAGTTGTTTGTGTTAACCATCATGCATTGTTTTTTCCTTGAGCATACGCACGCAATAGAGTTGGGTGTCAGTCAAAAAAGATAACACATTGGCATGGTCAGTCAAGCAAATAGATAAATTATACCCGTCCACTAGTTAGAGGTCAAGGGTTTTTTTTTTACGCTCCAGCATATTGTTTCTTTGTTTGCTAGATCTAACTGCTGTACTATTGTTCAATTTATTTTAAGCAATTCTAAAATTTACTGTAAGGTTTTCCGTTATTTATTAAGTCCAAAGAATTAAACAATGAAATTAGCTTTCTTTCTAAAGGTTTTAATACAAGGCAAAAAACACACACACACACGCAAACATGCACATCTTTGTTTTATTTTATTGTGCAAAGAACGTATGTAAGAAACATTAATTGCAAAGAATGTATGTTAGAAACATCTTCCTTAATTTTTACTGATTTTATTTGTGGTTTCAGTAACTGTTACAAAAGGGAACGATATTAAGCCTATGGATGTCAGGTGTGTAAAAGTCGTCCTGGCCTGATACACAGTGGCTAAGTACACATCTTAAGTAAAAAAAAAATATAGTAATAACAAGGAGTTAATTGACTGTCACAAATTATTAAGAATATTGTTATCAAATCAAGACACTTAACTGCAGGAGTAATATTCAAGTTAACACGTTAGAAAAAGTATTTAACCGTAATATTTATTTAAAGTGTAATATCCTTTGTTAGCGCGTTGTGTTTTTTCATTCTAGCTTAAAAATGGTCAATGTCTAACAATAATTTGGGTGTCAAGGACCAAAGAAATAAAGAGTAGGGGGTGTTTAGCTATCCATTTAAAGATAGCCCTGGTCGTATCTTCTACAAAATAATTAGTTACTGGCTTACTGGGCTATATAACCTCGCGGTTTGTGTTCTGTGGAGCTAAAGGTCACTCGTTTAGGTGCGTGTGATCTTTAGTCCAGCTTACTAATTGAGATTTATGTTCAAGTAACTCGGCACACTTGAAAAGGTGTGGCCTCTAGCCCAACCACGTGATTAAGATTTTTCTCCAAATAAGCAAACTCTTTGTCGGATACCCGTGTAGAGGTTTGGCTTGAAGTCCAGTCCACTCTCCCCCCCAATTAAGATTAGCTACTAAGTAAGCAAACATAGTTCCCTCGTGTGACCTCTAGAGAGTGCTTACATCCATCGTATCTGACTTGGGGTCACCTGTCAATCAATGAACTCAATGTGATGGACTAAACAAATAAAAGGAGGAGGGTGTTGTTCATCTGGAAATATACCTAGTTACCTTAGAGGTGTGGCTCTTGTAGTCCAACCCCCCTAATAAAGATTAACTACTAAATAAACAAACTCAGTTCCCTCGAAAGGTGTGACCTCTAGAGAGTGTCAATACGCTGACATTAAACCTACGTCCATCGTATTTAACTTGTGGTCACCTGCCTTTAAAAAAAAACTCGATGTGATGGACTAAACAAATAAAAGGGGTCGGAGTTGTTCATCTCTACCTCTGGAGATATTCCCGCACAGCTAGACAGACGTCTGGTCAGCATGACGTAGTCAAGGAATGTAGCATTTTAACATGTTAACTAACCTACTCAAAGGTCAAGACAAATTGAAAAAAGTGTCAGCCATTGCTGCTCTGTATGTATCACTTAAGTGAGTGTTACCAATCCTGTGGATCCACTATAAAATACAAGCTAGATCTAAAATCTAGATCTAGTCCTGTATAATATGACTAGACCTATATACCTAGCTACAATATGGTGTTTTGAATCAATAGCGCTTCGCTAGTTTTGATTAAAATGAATACTGGAATCAGGAATTTTTAATTTTTTTTTTGCATAAACTTGACCTTTTTTTAAAGCTCCAAAGTTATAAATTTTTAAAAGTCATGTTGGTGTAATAGCTAAATAAATGGTACGGCTTAGGGTGACCTCCGTGACCAGTCATAAGCTAGTCTAAAGAGAAGAAAAAAAGGATACAAATGCATAACACGACAGGTTAAATTCAAATTTGTGAACTGGCTGTCATTTTTAGGAGATTTTGCGTGACGAAGTGTAGTACGCATTTTGCAAAACGGTAGGCAGGTCTGCTCTTGTTCCATGGACATGGATGTCAACCGATGTTAGGTCAAAACGCCACAAAAAAAAATCATAACTTTCTAACTGTTAAGCATTCACATACAACTCATATACTATTATACTACACTCAGTTAAACTAAGTATTTTAATGATGTACTAAAATAATGCAAATTTTTTTTTTAAAGATATTTATTTTACTTCACATCCATACAGTGATACAGTACAGACTAGCTCTAGTCATTTTATTATCTAATCATAAAGTCATAATCTAGTCAATCTAGTCATAGACATAGCCTCGTAGCGTAGATAATCTACTAAGATAATCATAATCTAAATCATAATTTACCTAACTAGTACCATTTAAAATTTAATTATATTTTTTTTTTAATTTTTTAATAGATAAAATAAATAACACTTCATTATTCATACTGATCTAGAATTCTACATCTGTAAAGACAACTACGTTATATAGAATGACTACTTACAAAATAAATTAATCTGAAAATTTGCGGTTCGGCAAGGTCGAATAAAATAATGAATAGATCTAAACCGTCTAAAGAACAAAATGTCAACAATAACAATGGTCGTATTCGATGGACTCCATTTTGTTAGGTTTATTGATCTATACCATTTGCCAGACTTTTTTCGACAGGAGATAACATTATTTCAGTAGCATTATTTTCACATCTGTTTGATTTCGATAATATATATTTAATCCAAAAATGTAAAATTGCTAATTAACGCAAACAAGTAACAATTTGATAAAAGACCATACTGAAAACGTAAAAAATTTGCAAAATGTAATTTAAAGGCCTATCGGGCATGACGCGTAGGACGTAATCATCTTCTTTTTTGAAGTAACGTCTGTATTATATAAGATAAGATAAGATAAGATTAAAAAAAACAAACAAAAAACATTGAAGTCGACAATATGTTTGCAAAGCAAATTATCTAATCATTCAAATATTTTCTCATAAATTGATTAGTTGTAGATCTAGATAGACATACATTTGAATGTATCACCCATGATTATGATGATATAAGAGCTTAAAATATGGATTAGAATTTTAAAATGTTTAAGTTTACATTTCAGTTAGATGTACAAAATTATGACGGTATTTTTTTTTAGCTGCTACGAAAAGGGAAAAGCCGCTATTAGTTTTGAAGGTCCATCCGTTTGTCACTTATAAAACTTAAAAATGAAATGCAACGTCTTCTTTTTTTTTTCTGCTGTAAGCGAACCCTTTTGTTTTAAAAGCTAAATATGGAAACAGTTTTTCCCAAACAATAGGGTCACTTATTAGGCCTAATTACTTAGCCTATAGGCCTAGCTTATTATAGCACAACTATGTATGCATAGTAGGCCTAATAATTTTAAGGAACTAAAATTATAAATCAATATGTTTCTGTAAATCTAGGCAAGCAGCTAAAAAAAGGGGAGTAAAAGATGTGGATGTTTATTTACAAATGAGAATGAATTCTGTTGATGAGATGACAAACACACCCAACAGTCTTCAGGTTTTAGGTTCGGCTCTTCCTTATTAACGGCAGCTTCCGGCGCGCCGTTTCCATGTAACTAGTATACAACTATCCACTATTTGTCTCAAGAACGGTTGTCGCTCTGTTATTCAGCAGTTAATCAAATAGTCTTTCCCTCATTGAGCAATTTCCCAAATACAGTAACACTCGCTTCATGATCTTCTTTGTTGCAGAACTTCTTCTTAACAGAAACGACCTTGTATTAAAACAGGGCTTACTTTAATAGGCATACCAGGGCCGGCCTTAGGCCAATTAAATGTTATTTAACCTTGGTTAGGCCAATAATAGAATATGCGCAAGGTTGCTCTCAGATGCTCATCAGTCAGTCTTGATCTTAATACTGCTTTGTTGATCTTCATTCTGTAGAAAAAATGTTCGCAAACGTACGTACTCCCATAACATCGCTAGAATTCTTGCAGCTGCGCTGAATAAGTTTGGAAACTTCTCTCTGGGAAGAAACTGGTAGAAATCTGGAATGCCATCAGCGTATTTTTGCTTCAGAACAGTGTCACACTGCAGGTCTAGTAGTTCCATCTGGACTTCCTCTGGATTTTTTTCACGTCAACTGCGAACGGAGTGGCAACAAGGAAAAACTGTGGTTTAAGAGCAGTGAATTGCTGAAAGCGGTGTTCAAAATCTTTCAGTAGTCTGGAAAGGATGTCTACGTAGTCTTTCAGGCGTTGTGGTTCAACCGTTATGCTATGTAGAAAAGAGAAATGAGCCAGGTTTCCATCTGCCAGCTGAGTACCCACAAAGTCAGCTTGCATCTGAATGATTTGATGCTGTCAAACATCACGGTAATCAGTTGCTTTGTGCCCTATAGTTGTGAGTTGATTGCATTGAGATGTTGCGTGATTTCAGTAAGAAAAGCAAGATCCGACAAAACATTAGGTCACTGAGCTGAGGTATGTCTCTGTCTTTCATTGCCATGAACAATGGTATTTCCCGTCTCAGTTCAAAAAATCTCTGCAGCACTTTTCCACGACTCAACTGACTTCCGTATGATACAGCAACTCTCCGTATTCCGTTTCTAAATCAGCTAGAAAGGACACAAACTGTCTGTGTTTGAGACCCCGGGCACGTATGAAGTTCACCGTCTTCACGACAACATCCATCACGTTTTTCATTTGTAGACTTTTGCCACAGAGTTCTTCTTGGTGCAGAATTCAGTGTAAGGCTGCAAAAGGTCCACCAAGCTGAGCTGATTCCGTTTCTGTACCATTAATCCAACAACACCAACCTTCTCTAAATACATTGCTGGTGCACCGTCCGTAGCCACTGAAACAAGTTTTTCCCACGGTAGCCCACACCTGTCAATACAAGCTTCCAGTTCTTGAAACACGTTGCGTCCAGTCGTCGTTCCTTTCATTGGTAGTAAGTCCAATAGCTCTTCAACAATGTTCAAGTTTTCGTCGATCCCACGAATGAATACGGCACATTTTGCGGTGTCTGTTACACCAGTAGACTCGTCCAGTGCAATTGAATATGCTACAGTTTTTTTCAGCGGCAATCTGTTGCTGTTGAACTTTTGTCGCTGCCTCGGTGATCCTGCTTGTAACTGTGTTCGCAGACAAACTTATGCCTTCGAAGAGCTTCTTTTTCTCGAGACAGATAATTTCACACGCCTGTAGCATACACTCTTTTACAAACTGGCCTTCAGGGAATGGTCGTGATGCATTTGCTATCATCTCGCTAACAACAAAGCTTGCCTCCACAGAATCTTCGCTTGCAGTGTTGATGCGTGCAAAAAAGTTTCTTTGTTTGCAGAAAGATGCTTTCAAGTGATGGACTTTTTCCTCGCGGACAGTCCAGCATACTGTTCAAGATGCAATGTTTCATAATGTCTACGTACGTTGTATTCCTTGAGCACAGAGATGCACTACAAGCAAATCATACAGCTGAGTTTCTCGCCCACTTGTGTGACAAAATATAAATTTTCCCACTTCTCCTGGAACAGCCTTTTTGGAGGACGATGACATTTTTATGGCTACTACACTACTACAGTAAAGTTGAGTAAACAATGAACACTCCTCCGCAACTGACAAACCTGATAACAAAGCAGAAACAATAATATTATATGTATCTTTAATCATCAAACACAACATACATATACACTGTTCTAGCCGCCCACCTGAGCGATGCCCGCCTGGCACATGTACCCCATCCCTTCCCGGCTTATAGGCCTATGTGGTCATTGTAAATTTTATCCAATTTTTTTTTTTAATTCGCGGACGCGGGCACAGCGCATTTGGTTGGAGTGTGATCGAATACCAGCGATACAGCTTTGAACAATCAAAAGCATAAATAACACGACTTGGACGACTTTTTGCGGCATTCAAATAATTAAAACAGTGATTCACCATTTAAAAGCCCGAGGGCCACAACCGGCCCAGGATGCTGTGATATCCGATCCGTAATGCGGTGATATCTGGGCCGTGATGCGGTGACATACGGCCTGAGGGGCGGTGACATAAGGCCTGAGGGGCGGTGATATCCGGCCTGTGGTGTGGTGATATCCAGCCCCTCGAAATTTCTGGCCGCTGTGCATATCATAGCCAATAGAAACGGTTCCATTGGATTCGACTTTTTTTTTTTTTCGGTGATACGGTCCGTTGGATATATAGGCCTACTATATTTTCCCGGAATTTAAAGGCGCTGGCGAGTAGACCTACAAACGAAATGAAGATGCTGAATAGTCTTGGGGCCACAACACATAATTTGTTTTACCCCGCACTTAATGGAGAATGTCATAGAGTTACCAGAGTTGTCAAACTGTATTTTGCCGCTGACACTATTAGCCTATAGATACCGTAGCTTATTAGGACAGACAACTTTCTCTAGTAAGCTATGCAAACAGACCACTTCTGCTGACAAGATCACAAGCCTTGGTCAAATCGATAGGCCTACAAGCTAAACGCCTATAGAAGGGCTTTAAAAAAATTATTATTCTGTAGCTACTGCTAAGAGAAAATCATATCTGTTGTAGATCTATCTGCCCTAAAGCCACTCTGCGACTCATAATAAGCTCGTTCCGACAAGATCTGCAGCTGTTTTAGTAGTAGGCCTAGTCCTCCTGCACAAACCCTTCCAACAATGCTTAGCAGTGAGATGCCTCTGTAACTGTTATTTTCAGAGCGGTTGCCCTTGTTTTTATAAATTATAAAATGGAGTTAGTCTATATATCCACAGTAGACCCGATGCAAGGCTTTTAGCCTGTCTCGACTTAAAGCCAAAACGAAGAGACGGTGTATCCAGATCAGGGAACTGCTGTTTGCAAGAAGGATTAAAAAGGCTAATTAATGCTTCGGCAGCTGCATTGTCAAGAATTTAGTCTCACACTAAGTCTCAACAAGACTGACACAACAACTTCACAGAAGTAAGATAAGATAATTTTTATTGGTCCAAATCAAATGGAAATTCAGTTTGACTACAATTTGACCTCCTTAGCGTAACTACTGTAGGCTACTAAGCAATTAAGGCAAGGCCAGACACGAGGACACGACCCCAAAAAGGAGAACGTCTGGTTATACAACATCTATGCATTTTCCACAGATGTGACAGCAAAATTTAAGTCACTGATTAACATCTGACTAGATTTACACATGAAGTAACGTCTGTAAGTTATAAGATAAGATAATGGCAAAACTCTCTATGCGTGCCTTGGAAAAAGTCAAACTGACCACGGCAACCAAAATGCTAGTCTACAACGACTGTATATTAATCACTATTCTTTATGGTAGCGAGCGCTGGTCAACAACATACCCATGCATCGAGAACATAAAATTAAAAAGTTCTCACTTGCACTGCCTGCAACCGTGACCTCCGTGTCGAAGGCGCCGCTGCAACGCATAATGTGCATCTCCTGGACGGATCAAATCTTCAATCGCAAAGTTATAAAATTGGCCAGTACGCACAGTATGTATGCTCTTTTGACACAGAAAAAAATAAAGTTTGCTGGGACATATCATCCGCATGCCAGATGGAGGAATCCATAGGGACATGCTGAGCTTGTGGAGTAGGCCTACTAGAGGCATCAATGAAAGTAGGCTATTGCCTATTAGAGAGTAAATTGCGCAAGATCGGATGGCATGGAGACAGACTGTGCTTGCTGGTACAAACAATGCCGAGAGCAAAGGAGTGAAGCGGCCTTAGATAAAAGAATTTTAAAAAAGTTAGCCCATCCAAATAGTCCCGAAACAGATACATAATATATATGAATTGTGACAAATTTCGCGATATAAGTTTCTGCCGGGAATCAAGAAGAAGAAAAAACCACAGTGATTCTTCTGGGCACATCCACTGTCTTTCGAAACATCCTCTGTCTTTCGAGTCATATTAGGCTATATATATATATAGTACAGTCCGTGACACATTTGTCGAAAATATATAGATATTGTATAACGAGACGTTTTCCTTTTTGGGGTCGTGTCATCTGTCTGACAGGCATTTGCCTAAATTGCGAAATTTACCGGCGTTTGTTCTGGTGTTTATTTCTACATCAATTGAATGCAATGTGTCATATAATATCTTCTTATTCAAGCATACAAACTCACTCAGAAATAACAGAAATATGGCAAGTTTTTTTTTTTGTCATGCTCCTGCAAGAATGGATGTTTGTCAATTCAGAACCGGGGAAACAAACCTGATACTGATCTATGAATACTGATCTATGAATTTTTCAGTTGGCAACTAGCTAAATGAACTACATGTATACAGAAATGCTCGCGTTGGCACCTAAATTAAAAAGTATTGCCACGTAGGGCTACACATGTTATTGTAACTCAACTAATCTAGACTGGGTAAACGGAATACTAAGTTTAGACTATCTAGACTTGTGAATCTCTTAAAAACAAAAAAAGACTAAAGTTTAATTGGATATAGAAAAGTCTATTTGAGATCAAGAATAGATTCGCGGTGTTTTGGTATGATCTTCTTATCTTATCTTATATAATACAGACGTTACTTCAAAAAAGAAGATGATTACGTCCTACGCGTCATGCATTTACTGATTTAGTCATGCATATTAACCAATGACTTAAATTCTGCCAAGGCCAAGTCACTGGTTTTCCTGATCGTATGAAATACTAGACCTATTACTAGATTATCTAGATTAGAATAGATCTAGTCACGTCTAGTGACAGTAGTGTCCTAGTCTTAAGTCTAGTTTAAGTTTAGACTTAGAGTAGACTGACTTATACAGTCAGAGTCAGACTACTCTGACTCTACTCACTACTCTAGACTCCCATATGCTAGGACAAATTTGTACAAATACTCCTTCTTCCCTAGTGCTATTAGAGCATGGAATGGGTTGCCTGAGCTAGCCAGGAAAACCAGTGACTTTGCAGAATTTAAGTCATTGGTTAATATGCATGACGCGTGGCGTAGGACATAATTGTCATAATCATCTTCTTTTTTGAAGTAATGTCTGTATTTTATAAGATAAGAAGAAGACTCGTGTCTCTAGTCATTATATTTATAGAGTACTAAGACAGAGTGAGACAGACATTCTACTACAATGTTACTCAATGTACATACATTTCATACAAGACTAAGACACACATAGAGGACTAGCTACTATTACTAAGAGTATTAGTACTAGCATCCCCCCATAAGACTAGGTCTAGAGTATTTAAGCCAAGCACTGTAGAGTATAATTTTCATTTTTAAGACATTATTAATATTATCAAATATTATGTTATTATTAATAACACAAGCCATAAGTATGATGGTCATAAGTCATGAAAATGAAATAGTCTGTAGTCTGTACATATTTCTTTAAATAATCTTTCTAGAATTAGAATCTAGACTAGATGTGAAGCTTGTATTAACTTGTATTACATGTGTGAAAAATAGAAGATTTCATGAGAATGCAGTGCAGCCTTGGCATGCCAATTTATGATTTAACAAAGCGCTAGACGTCATAAACTAGCCTATGCTGCTAAAAATAATCGGATATCTCTACGAAACATCAGTGAATTAAGAGACAAATACTATTAACAACTACTAAGAAGAACTCATATATATGACTATAGCCTTCTGAGATGTTTCAGTGTGGAAAACATATGCTAAGTTAATTTAGCCTGTTTAAAAAAGGACCAGTTGTTGTTTTAATTTATTCAGTTAAAATAAAGGAACAGTTGTTGTTTTAATTTATCCAGTTAAAATAAAGGACAATTTGTTTTTTTTTAAATTTATCCTGCTAAAATAAAGGACGTTTTGTTGTTTTAATCCAGTTAATAAAGGACCAGATGTTGTTTTAATTTATCCTGTTAAAATAAAGGACAAGTTGTTATTTTAATTAATCCTGTTAAAATAAAGGACCAGTTGTTTCTTTTTTTTTTCCAGGCTGTTTAAATAAAGAAGTAGCAGGTTGCATCCTTTTTTAACATTTAAAAGTTTAGCATGTCATTCATTGTACAACCCAACAGCTTTAGAAAATTCCCAAATAGTAGTCAACATTATGGTTTGCTTATAAGATTGTAGATGTCAGATTTACAAAGAATTTACCACTAATAGAATGTGAAGGAATATGAATTGTCCAATTTCTTAAATAAATAAAAATAACAACAGGACATTCCATATCACATGGGATATATATATATATATATATATATGTGTGTGTGTGTGTGTATTTATACACACAAAGATTTGTTTTATCATAGGTTGCTCTGAGAATCTATATATGCTCTATAGATAGATAGATAGTTAAATAGATAGATAGATCGATCGATCAGTTCAATTCTTCCTTGAATATTGTCATGGTCATCCTTAATACATATTTTTCATGTATCAGTATTTCTCTAATGAATAAACATAATAAACATGAGTTAATTATTATCAGATCAGCGGATTGCTGAATATCAAGCCTCTATTATTAATGTCATCACCTGATAGTCCTCTACTACCTGTTTTGTCCCCTATAGCCATCAGGTATAAATGTCTGGTTTTTACTGTGCCCTGAAGCCCCTGCCCTGAATTTATCTAACCACACTGTTGCAATACTTGACTATCATTATGTACTTTTTTCTTAGAATGTGTCTTATTCCTATGTAAATCTTTAATCAGCTGCATGTTGATTCTCTGATTTGGCATGTATTCTTTTTACATTAATTTGAGAAACTTAACAAAATATCAAATTATGAAAAGTGTAAGTATTTCATTAATAAAGTGGTCCTCTTGTTAGGACTGTTAATTTGATCTTTCTTCAAAATTTACCTCAGTGACAAAAACAAAGCATGCTACGGTCATCCTTGCATGACCTTGCTATTGCACGTTCATACATTATTACCAAACCACATTTAAAACCCAAATCTTTTGGATATTTACATGATAGGAGTAGTTTCATAAATAGAAAATATGAAGAATGAAAGCCTTTTTTTTTTTAAAGCATGAAAGCCACTGACTCACTTTCTCAAGTGGTGTCACTATCTCCCAATCTCAAGAGAAGTGTCACTCCCTCACAATATCAGTGTGGTGTCACTCCCTCACAATATCAGTGTGGTGTCACTCCCTCACAATATCAGTGTGGTGTCACTACCTCACAATATCAGTGTGGTGTCACTACCTCACAATGTTGGGGATCAGGGATTTTTTCCACTATATCACATTTTCAGACTTAGGCTCAGTAGCATGAGTGGAATCTACTCTGGAAGAGTTTGAATTCCTTTTGACAGATAATATAATGTCTGATTAATCTTTGGGTAATTTAGATGGATAGGTGCCTGGTCATGTGGTATATGCTTCAGACTGTGATTACAAAGGTCCTGACTTTGATCACTGCCTGCTCATGCAGGAAGTATGTTTGGGCTAGGACATTTTAATCTTCATTTCTGGAGGAATGTCTGAAACGTGCAAAACATCAACCAACATTGTGTGGTCTGGGATAGAATCTATCCATTTTGAATACTAAGCTTCTGTGGCCTGCTCGGGTGTACTGTAGCTATAATCTTGCCTACAATGCTAAGGAGAGATTCACAGATTCACCTGTAGATTTTGAAGTTATGTCTGACAATGTATATTGGCATTTCTAAAAATGATGGTGTGGTGGTCAGGTGGTTAAACCCATAGCTTCTGAACTTAGGGCTCTGAAGTTCAAATCCTAGTGGGAATCTTAGGATATCCATGAGTCCACCCAACTCTAATTTGAGGAAAGAATAGGTGTTTTTTTTTTTTTTTTTGGGTTATATAACACCCTTGCTAACTATTGGCCATAGAAATAGATGAGCTGCCCCATGGATCACTAGGTCTGAAAGGGAAGGATTATTATTATAGCTTTTATATAGCGCTACTTTCATGCTTATAGCATGCTCAGAGCGCTTTTGGTCCAATCTCATTTGTGGACTGGTGGGGGGGAGGGGGTATCTAGGAGTTAGTTTTCCATGCTGCCTTTAGGCGCTTAGTAAACACAACTCTGCCCGAGTCGGGTGTGGAACCTCGAGCCCCCTTCTAGGTAGCCAAGCCAAGTTCAAGCGCACTTGGCCTCTCGGCCACGCTTCCCACCAGGGAAGGATCTCTTAAGCTATTGGGTTCTGGATGCTTTTCCAGAAATTACAGGTTCAGTAAGTGAATATACGAATATACTGCTGCCCTATATTTTTTGTTTCTTTTTTTTTTTGTCTTAAAAAAAAATATTAAAAGGCTGGTTATAAGTATTTTAATAATAATGGCTGGCTTAACTATCTACTTAAATTAGACCATAATATTACAGCTTTGATATTTCTAATATTTGTTTTAGTGAAATGACAACAAGAAGTGGGAAAGTATTCAATGACGGCAAGGCTGATATCAATATGAATTCACCTGGAAAGAATGGCAAGGCTGAAAAATCAGACAGAATATTTTATATAGTGTTTGCCTCCCTTGTTTTGGATCTTTTGGCATTCACGGTTATCCTCCCCTTACTGCCAGGATTGTTGGACCATTATAGTCAAAATGATTCAGTAAGTTAATGAGTTATAGTTTTTAGAACTTGAGACAAAGTATTCTACACATCCAGTGATATATTCTATTGACTTTTTTTTAGAACTCCTTTTAAAATTAGAAAATATGTAATTTAAGGAACATACACAAATCTTCCATGTGGATGAATGTGCTTGTGTATTATTATCTCCCAATCAAACAACAACTCACAGGTTGGCTACATTACTTACTGAAATCCACACAGTGTCAGTGATCACTTGAGATTCAATGTTTAATACTTAAATCTCAACCCACAGAAAAATAATTGGCATCCTAGTGTTGAGTCAAATGAGAAATCCATAGGAATAAATCCATTTAGCCTGGATGAATGTTAAACTTATTGAACATTAGTCAAATGAACTAAAAGAATGGAACTCAACTGACAGAAACTTTGACCTTGATATACTCACTGACTCTCTTTTATAGTATAAAAAAAAGACTTTTCTAGAAGTTGCAGTAACTTTTGAACCTCTGTTAAATAGAATAATAAAACTGATTGAGCATAAATAGTAGGTTAATAAATAATAACCATTGATTGGGAATGTGGCCGTTTGGTGGAGAGCCTAACTGACCAAATGCATAGACAATATTTTTTAATAGAAAGAAAACTTTATGTTAATTTGTTTTATTATTAATAGAAACGTTCTTTTTGTTCTTTGTTAACAGTCAGGATTGTACAATGTTTTAAAAAATAGTGTTTCTGGCTTCCGCTCTCTTGTTGGTGCCCCTGACAATGCCAGGTGGAATTCTGTTTTATTTGGAGGTAAGGGAAACCGAGTGAATAAATGACAAAAATTCTCAATATTTATAACCCGTATATCTCAACATTTCAACATTTTATGTAGCTACAATATTTTGTAAAAGAAGATATTTCTTAACATTTGTTTTTCCTCAGGTGTAATCGGTTCATTGTTTTCCTTGCTCCAGTTTTTAACGTCACCAATAATTGGGGCTGCTTCTGATGTCTATGGAAGAAGGCCATTGATGATTTTATGCATGGTAAGGGAGGATTCATTGAATTAATAATATTCATTATGTTTCAAACCAAGAAACAGTCTAAGTAACATACTTTAAGACAATTATTTTGAAATTTAAATAGCATTGTTCAATGTTCATATATCACATTCACATGTTTCAACACAATGCTTTACTATATGGACAAAAGTTGTGTGCGCTTGTAATTGTAAAAATCGCAATAGAATAATTTTTTTTCCACCCTTATTTTCTCTTTCAGATTGGAATAGCCGCCTCCTATCTGATATGGGCAGTGTCCAACAGTTTTCTTACTTTTGTTATTGCAAGAATTGTGGGAGGAATCAGCAAAGGTAATGTCAGTCTCAGCACTGCCATCGTAACGGATGTATCTTCCACACAAAAACGTGGAAAAGGCATGGTAAGAAGTGTATTAGTTTCTTTCTATGTCTATTCAATTCTAACCATGAACTTCAACAATTTTATTTTAAACATCTTTTAAAAGAATGTTTTTTTTTAGTTTTGTTCACTTACAATATTTAATGTTCTCAAAAATACAGCTTTATTCCAATCCAGTAGCTGAAAAAAAAATATGCTCACTTTCAACAATAAAAATTCACTATTTGAAAATTATTTTTCTTTTACATTCTAAAATGTCAAAATTGTGCCAGAAATGCTTTTCATTTTTTTTAATTTTTTTTTTTTATTTCTTGAAAGTCTTTTAATAACATTTCTAAGACTAGCTTAAAATTTGTACACAATTTTAGTCTCAGTGATTGGTTCTGAACTTATGTGCTTGTTTATTTTTATTATTATTTTTTTTACATAGGCCTTGATTGGTGTGGCTTTTTCTATCGGCTTTGTGTTTGGACCTAGCATTGGCGCTGGTATTTCCATTTTAACTAAAGCAGATGATGCCGCTGTTGCCTACATGATACCTGCATTATTCTCCTTGACCTTGGCTCTCGCTGACCTTATTTTCATCTATGTCTTCTTAGAGGAAACATTACCCACAAATAAAAGAGTATGTAGTCGTCTATTTGTCATGCTCATTTGGAGGACCCGTTTTTGTTCCCCACATAACTGGCCGTTTAAAACTAAATAAATCCATATTTTAATTACCAAGAAACAAAAATTTGTGATAAGATTTATTGTCATTGGGCAAAATAATTTACATTTTGTTTCTAATTTAATTTAACTTTTTGTTAAGCATTCCAATAGGCTAATTTTTAAAAAATTATTTTCCAGCTGCAATCTAAAAATGTTTTGAGTCACGCCATTGAATACATTAATCCAGTCTCACTTTTTAAGTTTTCATCTGTGAAAAAGTTGTCTGCTGCAGGTAAATGTTTGTTTTTAAAATGTTTTACATGTTTCGTGTGTTCCTTCAGAGTTGTTACAGAAGTTACTTCTTAGTCCAAACCTCCCGCAGGACGACTGGAAATTGGAGTGGGTAGGGTTTGAACCTTGGACCATCGATAAATCTGAACGACAGTCCAGCGCGCAAACCGCACAACCAATAAGTAGGCTAAAAGATATGAAACAAATTTAGAAACTTTAAATTTTGTTCAGCAGTAGGGATGGGTGTTTGGGTGGTAAAATGAAAACTGCCAATGTGAGGGTTGCAGGTTTGAATTGTAGAGAAGGCAACAGGATTTTCATTTGTGGTTTGAAATTTTGTTCAACCAGCTCTAAATGGGTGCTAGGCCTCAGCTAGAAACTAAAATAAAGCCGATTGAACACAACACTATTGTTAACCTCGGACTTAGAAACATAAAATTAACACTACATCTCTTAGGAGACAAAAAAATATATACATATGAAATAATATTGCGCCAAGTAGCCATGACCTTGCTTGCACAAAGCTGGTTTATCTGTTTACTTTCTTGAAGCTGAAGTAGCATACTGTTTCCTCTTCTTGAGAGATTAGCTTTATATTGTTGTTAGTTGTTGAACAGTGTAGGACATAAACAGAGAGCTTCAGTTTCTACTACAAAATATGAAGTCATTTCTATTTATTCATTATTGTGTTCATCATTATTTTATCTGTAAATACATAATTCTAAATATCTATATTCATGTAATTTATGTATTAGGGATTCGTGTTCTGCGCCTGGGCTAAGGGCTTTTCTTGGGTCTCAAATGTGTGTCCTGCAGCCTTTGTCTTCTGCCAGGTACTTTCCTGTATGCCAGTGAGGGCTAAATGGCGCCTGAGTTGATATTTATAGCGCTTGCTGTGGAGCACCTTTGTTATATCGTTCTCCTTTAAGGTAGCCAAAAAAGATTACCTCTAGCATGCAGTTGTCTTCCATGCTGGAAAAATGTCAGACAAGTCAATTAAATAGACCGCCGGCAGACAATGGCTTTGTCTGCACAAGATGCGGAAAAAAAATGCTGATCCCATCAGAACTTTTGGACCTTTCTGGGCTTCTGCATAATCATGTGAAACACTGCACTCATTCTTAATCTTCGGAATTGAAGACATTGCGATTTGTTATTATATGTTAGGGAATGAAGCAACCACAAAAAAAGGTACAGACCTTCATCAACAGATGTCTGAGAAATATCTTACATTCATTATATATTAAGGAATTGAGGAGGTGGGCTAACAATACAAGTTTATTCAACTCTTAATCTTATTTAGTGTTTGTGTCTATTGGCTGATGTTAGACATGTGCTGTGTTAAAATGATGTTTGGTTTCTAGTTACATGACTTAACTTACACGTTTCCATTCTATTTTGTTGTTCAGAATCCAGTAAAGTCCAGAGTCTAGGTGCTATTTACTTTATTTATCTCTTCATCTATTCTGGTCTGGAGTTCACTCTCCCCTTTCTCATGCATGATCGCTTCAGTTATACCAGGTAAGCAGAGGATTACAGTAGGTGTTGCTATCTGCTTTTTTCTTCTATCCATTAAACTAGCGGTTCTCAACCTTTTAAGCTCGGCGACCCCTTTTTACAATCCCCCACTCTGCCGCGACCCACACACACACACACATACAGCAATAGAAGAATAGACAATACCAATCCATATTTTCGATAGTCTTAGGCGACCCCTGGCAAATGGTAAATCGACCCCCAAGGGGGTCGCGACCCACAGGTTGAGAACCCCTGCATTAAACTAACTCAACTATTGAATTCAGTCTGTTTTTTTTTTTTACACCTTGAAGAATATTTCAATGGCATAAGAAGTTCTAAATAATGTATTTGCTTTAATATTAGACGTGGAGTAAATTTAGAATCTAATTATTGATGCGCACTAACTTTCAATACTTGGTTTATCTCCAGTGTTCAACAAGGCAGGATGTTTTTTTTCCTTGGATTTGTCATGGCTTTAGTGCAAGGTATTTCATTTCACCAATTTTTTTTTCTTTAGTAAAAACATTGAATAACCAAATTATTTATTATTTTTCAAGACTGAAACAAAAATGCAATAAAATTGTGCCCTATGATTAAGCATGATTGGCTGTATTAAACGGAAATATTATTTCATAATCCAAACCTTTGTTTCTGTACAGGTGGATATACGCGTAGAATCTCACCTGGAAAGGAATCTAAAATAGCATCTCATGTAAGCCTCGTAAAAATATGTTTTAAAAAATGTACAACTTCAAAAAAGTGTCTACCCATCATTATTTAAAAAAAAAATCATAAAGAAAAAAATGATTCCAAAATAGACTAACAATTTATGATTGAATTTTCCAACAGGGTATATTGATATTGATGCCATCATTTGTCATGATGGCTTACGCTTCATCGACTTGGTTTATGTACTTAGCTCTGACATTATTTTCATTTGGTGAGTTTTACAGCTCTGATCTCAATGCACATAAATATATTTATAGTTATTTGTAGTTAATAATAATTTAATTTATAAAGCACTGTTAACAAACATAATGTAGGCTCACGGTGCTATAACGACAGGCATAAACACATGCAAAAAAATGACAAAATAATCTAAAAAAAAAAGATTTGAACAAAAAAGTCTTAATATTCTTCTTGCATGTGGTGAAGCATGTTGTTTTTCTGAGATCAATTTGAAGTAAGTTCCTAACCTTTGTTCCATGCACTGCAAAAGCCAGAAAACCATAACTTTTGAGGGAGAAATGTGGTACAACTAGAAGCATTGAGTCCATGGAGGGATAAGCTCACTATTTTGTTGTAGATGCACTGATGATGAAGTGTGACTGTCTTGTATTCACTGGAAGCCAATGAAGTGCACGCAAGAGAGCAATAACAGAATCATGTCTAGTTTTTCTTAGGACTATTCCTGGAGCATTGTTCTTAATTTGCTGCAGCTTAGTGATATTGTCACTGGGTACTCCTGCTAGCATGGCATTGCAATAGTCACTCAGATAAGCTATAAGGAAATTTATCCAATGATTCCAATACACAATAAATACACAACAATACACTCAAAATATAAAATGGAAACAAAAATTGAGACTTCTGATGTTTTCATTTCTTACAGCCTCAGCCACCGTTGTCCCATGTTTGACCACACTCATCTCTACCTACGGGGGAGACAATGAAAAAGGCACCATCATGGGCATCTTTAGGTCTCTGGGGGCTTTAGCCAGAGCTTTTGGACCATTCTGGGCTTCTGCTGGTAAATTCTATTTATAAAAAATATTTTGTCATAAATAGCATTTATAGATAATTATGAAATATTTTAACAAAAACATTTTCTTTTCTAGCAATTTTTCAAGATAAAATTTAATTACTAATTATTCTACTTCATACAATCTTGTTTTTCCTCTTCAGTCTATTGGAGTTTTGGTCCAAATGCCTGCTATATTCAAGGTGCTTTAATCCTTCTTCTGCCCATGTACCAGATTTATAAGCAAGTGAAGGCCGAATCTAAAAGATCTACATTTATGTAAATGTGTTGCCTGTATGGCACACCGAATAATGTTGTTGGTTGAATGAACTCTTGTTATCATCTATGCAAACTGTTACTATCTACTTGTTGAATTGATTCATTCATTATATTTGTATAACTTCCCATGTATGTAGATATTTTCTCCAATTATTTTATGCAATTATGTCAAACCAAAACTAATTATTTTTAGACATTTTTTTTTCTGGTAATCAAAAAAATATTTTATTTTGTTTTGAAGTACACTAGTCATTAATCTTTTTTTTTTTTTTTTTTTAACTTTACAGGATAAATGATTTTCTTGTATCTTTTCAGAATATCTTCTTTGATTTGTTGCTCTTGTCAAATGCATGTTGAAACCACAATATATACCCTTTATTTTTCTCTGACATTTATACACATTTTGTTTTTCTTGAAGTTTACAAAAAATGTTTTTTTTTACATTTGTTTCTCAAATACTTTGTTTCAGCCATTGAATATTTTGTTTTTTCATTCATGTAATGTTGTTTTAGAACATTTTCTGTGATGATGTCAGCCTTGAGTTTGATGAGGTGATAGCTTAGAGTTTCATGACTAATTCTTCCAATGTGATGCTTGGACATTTGTTGTTTTTTTTAGTTCTAAATACAGTAAAGCAGTGGCTAAGTTGTTGTTTCATAAAGTCCTTTTTTTTTCTCTCTTGTTTTATAATGGAGCATCTATTTAAGAACACTCTGGACTTGAGTGCCAGTCTGTTGTGTTTTAACAAGAACACTCTGGACTTGAGTGCCAGTCTGTTGTGTTTTAACAAGAACACTCTGGACTTGAGTGCCAGTCTGTTGTGTTTTAACAAGAACACTCTGGACTTTATGCCAGTCTGTTGTGTTTTAACAAGAACACTCTGGACTTGAGTGCCAGTCTGTTGTGTTTTAACAAGAACACTCTGGACTTTATGCCAGTCTATTGTGTTTCAAAGTTACAATAATGTACTCATTCTAGTTGTTTTTCACATTTTAGTTCATTATAGAGTCAATTTTGTGGGATTATTGCAAGTTTTACAAGTATTTAGAATGTCTTCTAAATTGTCTGTATTAATCCAATCATGTTTGGGTTATTGATTTGTAGTTTTTCTGTTTAACAAAATCTGTCATTGTATAAAATAAGCGCCTAGCCTTTCAAGGTTTTTATTAAATTCATATTCTTCTGTAATTTTTTGTAGAAGTAGACATAAGACACCCTGCACATCTCACTTCTCTGAATAATAAACTGACTACTAAATGCATGACGCGTAGGACATAATCATCTTTTTTAAAGTAACGTCTTAACTCTTTCTCTCCTAACCGACGATACAAACGTTGACTCCATCAGAATGTGGTAAATAATTACGGAGAGAAAGAGTTAAATGTGACAATTTGAAATTTCTTAAAAGACATTACACTCTTCATTACTCTGGCAGATTTAGCTACACTCATACACTCTTTGACTTATAAAAGTTTAATTGTACCCATGTCATTAATATTTATATTTATTTTGTACAAATTTCTTTTTGTCATTTCATTTGTAGTTATCCTTTTAGTGCCAACGAATATTCTTGTTTTCTTTTTTTACTGAGCTTGTATTTTTATGGAAACATCTGTTTGTTTGGTTTCCATTCTTCTGTGAAATGAAAGCTGTAAATCAAAGTTTGTGGGGTTTTGTATTGTTATGCTTATGTTTTATTAATAACAAAACATATTGTGTGTTTTTAAAAAAAACAAATTCTTGTTGAAATATTTTTGTAAAACAACTTTATTACTTCTGTGCTCTAATATTGTACACATTGAGATTCAAAGCATAAATATATATTTTTTAAAAAATCTTAGATGGCTTTTACGTTTGGGGAAGCAACTGTTTTCCCATTCATAACCTTGTACTTCAGACTTACTCTTGCTCCTATCTAGGTCTCTCACAGCTATCTGGGAGTCTTGTCCAATGTAAACATTTCATTTTTTGTAACATTTCAAAAGTCATAAAGTTATAAATAGTAGTTCACAAAAAGCAGCAAGTCTAGTGCTCAGTATTTTATTGTGATGGTAAAACAGTAGAAATTTTAAAAAAAAGTGTTGTTTTTTTTCCCCCATAATTCATTTGTAGTGCATTGTTCTATAGATTTTAATAATAGTGATAAGCAATTTTTAGCAGCAATTTGCTATGTTTAAATTGACAAGTATTTTTATATTGCCAGTCTGTATAGTTGATGTGTTGTTGACATCAAGTTCAACTAACCTTATCTACAGTCTCAAACTAATGACACAAATATTCTGACATTTTATGATAACTCAAATATTTATTTCTTTATCATAGTTGAAGAGCATAATGTGAACACACTGGTTGTGCATTCCCTTGACCCACAGGTCAATATGTTGTTATGATTTGTTGTTGTTGTTTGATTTATAGCTCTTTATTTTTCATTCATTTTTAGCATTTATTTGATCAAAGTAGACCTGTACTTTAGTTAATATGTTAATTATGTTGTCTTCTTTTTTTTGTTATTTGATCTTGTTTTTGGCTTAAAATTTATTTAATTCATATGTTTAGTTTGGTTTATGAATGACATAATTAGTAAAACCAGTTCTATTAATGTAATTTTTCGTAAAAATGAAAAATACCAAATACACATGTTTTTTTTAAATTGTTTTACAATTTAGGAATACCATCTTAGTGTATAGCAAAGCGCAGTTTTGTTATATAACAGACTCTGCTTGACCGTGTGCTATGTCTGTTGTCTTTATATTCTGGGCTTAAACCCAGCCTGCCAACATCTTAGTGTATAGCAAGGTTCATTTGCGTTATATAACATACTCTGCCTGATCATGTGCTATGTGCTTTATCTGTCCTCTGGGTGTCCCGGGTTCGATCCCAGCATGGATACATTCCCCCTTCCCTCGCCCTGCGGGAAGCTTGGGTTAGGATGGAATCATCTTCAATTCTGAAAGAGTATCCAAAAACATGTGAAACCAAAACAAACAAAAAAAATCATTGAAATGAACAATTTTATAGTAAAGAATTTTTGTTGCTGTTGTTGTATGTTTTAACTTGAATGATCTCATTTTATCTTTGGACAAGAAAATGGAAGGAGTAGTTTTTTAGTTTGAAATGTATTCTTTATAAACACTTCTCTTGGTCTAAACACAGCCAAATATATAGGTTATGTATGCGTACAGTTGTGTCCCCTTGTTTAATATGGCATTAGTAAACTTAGAATGTCAGATTGTCATGTTTATTAGTGCTTGATTCCGAAACCTGGATCTTTCAGCCTACTTGGATCTTTCAGATTCTTGAGAACTATTTTATTCCTCCTTGTGACGGGTAGTGTAAGCTATTTATTTTCCATTTTGACTACACAAAAAATTTATTTATTTTCCATTTTGGCTACACATAAATTAATTTATTTTCCATTTTGACTACACAAAAAATTATTGTAACTATCACAATGATATGCTGAGATATTTTTATTTCCTTTTTGTTTCTAATAAAAGAGCTTAGTCACTCAAAGAAACAAAGTAAAACAAACAAATCGAAATGTAATTATTTTTGGTCACATTTACCAAACATTTGTCTATGTAAATGCAATGAAAGCTTTTTCTGGTTGTATGTTTTTAGGGAAAGTAAATTAGTGTGAGAGGCTTGTCTTTAAAACATTGATTTGAATGCCAGTTTTGACAAAGTTTTGCTGAAATTTTTTTTTTTTTTCTCCTTGTGTTTGTTATCTCTCTAGGCAACTTTTTAAAGTACACATCTTAAGAACACCTGGTCATTGTGCTGGCCACACACTTTCATCTGTCTAGTGAAGTTAAAAAAAGAAACATTGCTTCCACTCTTTTGATTCTACTATTAATATTTATTTATATACAACTATACACTATATATATTAAAAATAACATTTTTTGTTACATTCTGCAGAAAGTCGACAAAACTTGAAAAAAAAACAAAAAAAAAAACAACTTCATGTCTTTTAAAAATTTGCAATGAAAGGTCACAATAACCTTTAACTATATATTTTTTTTAAATATTCTAATCAACTTCATAAATTAATTCTATTATGCCCCCACCATCCCAGCCCCACCTTCCTTGCTTGTTGCATGCAGTTTCTAAGGTCTCATCATTTTCTTTCTTTCGTCACCACACTTGTGTTTTAAAGTTGACCTTATGGCCTTTGACTTGTTGACCATGTGACCTTTCAGAAATAAAAGTTTTAATTAAATGTAACAAATACTGTCTTCTGTGTTGTATTCTTGGTGGTTGAGAGTATTTACTTAACAGGTTGATTTTCATGCAAAGTTATAATACTTAGAGTTAGATAGAATTTAAAACTTGGAACTTCTGACACTCTTGTTAAAATGCAAACTAAACAGGGACAAAAATAACTAGCAAAACACGAGAAGGGAAACAACCGAGTTCACTAAGATCAATGCTCACTAAGCCCACGTATGAAAATGACATTAAAAAAAACCCAACTTATTTATATACACTTAATTTAAGTACCTGGTGACCTAGCCTCGCTCGGTTGAATGATTTTTAAAGGAAAGTTAATATTGACACGAACTCATTTTAGATACATTTTTGTAATGTCGAAATCTATAGACCTACTATCAATACCGGAATTCGCAAGAACATAGCAATTTTGTCGATAATGGAGCGCAAACATCTTCCAACTATAGACAGACCATAACTAAGACTGCTTTATTGATCCTTATGGAAATTTGTTGTGATTACAAGGACTCTTTTCTCATATAAAGACAACAGAAACATACACATAAATAGAACAGACACAACATAAAGAGTTCATTCAGGGACTACATACAGCATCTTGGTCCTTTTCATGTTTCCTGATCAAAGGGGGCGTCGATATAGTCTGACCGAGTAAGATACGAACACATTTTTTGTACCGCTCTGTTCTTGTCTTGATTGACAGTAGTCGCCCACTTCGCGACGACTTGACGTAGTTATGATGGAGCGGGTGGCTTTTCCTAAATCGGGGGGGGGGGGGGGGGGGGTTCGCTAAACAGGGTATTTACAAGTTAAAAATTACACTGAGATTCATAAATAATCGTCACGTTCAATTAGTGTTTTAAGAATGCACGAAAAAAAAAGAGATTTCTATTGCTCTTTCCAGCTCTACTCTCACATTTTGATCTACCTCTATTTTATTTTCGCTCTTGGAAATAAATTCGAGCATTGTGGGAAGCGTGGTCGAGAGGCTAAGTACGCTTGAACTTGGCTTATGTCTTGTCTTGAAGGGGACACCCGACTCGAGCAGAGTTGTGTTTACTGAGCGCCTAAAGGCAGCACGGATAAACCTTCTCCCAGATAACCCCTCTTCCCCCCCCCCCCCCCCCCAACTGGTACACAAATGAGATTGGATCATAGCGCTTTGAGCATGCTACACTTATGTAGATTGATTTATTAGGGAAGGAAAAAAATGAAATAAAATTTGCCCAGGTCTGTTATTTATGGTTATTGTGTTTTGTATGATTTACACATGACATTGTTTACACTTTAATTGCGGAGAGCCGTGTAGGTGGCTTTTACTTGACAAGGCTTATATAGCCTACAATAAGACGGCGCGCAAATGTTTCATTAAAACTTGCTCATGTTTGCAGATAAATGTTTTAGTGTAGGCCTAGTGATGTAAGCAGTGTCAAGTTTTTTTCGAAACACTGTCATTCGTAAAATGTTTTACTTATTTCGGATGTTCCTTCAGAGTTGAAGATAATTACTTCCTAGTCCAAACCTCCCGCAGGACGACGGGGGATGGGCGCCGACAGGGTTTGAACCCGGGACCATCGATAAGTCCGAACGACAGTCCAGCGCGCAAACCGCACGACCAGGCAGCCATCCGCAGCCATTCATAAAATATGTGTAGTCAAAATTAATTTTACGATAATTAAACATTTTCAAACCAATAGTTGCAATGTGGCCAATGAGTTCAGGTTTTTTTGTCTCAATTTTATACATGTAGGCCTACCTTGAAATAAAAAAAAAAAATCGTTAGAGCCGTTTTCGAAATAAAAAATTTATATAGGCCTATAAATATATATATATACTACTTAAGAGTAGGCCCTATAGGATTGTGTCTAGATTGATATTTTAAGAAATAAAAGACTATTGCTTGCTATTCATGTTTATGATAGATACACCTGGGTTGACTCTGTCATCTAGATATCTAGTCTGCATATGATAATAAGCATGGAATTCTGAGTTCTACTTTTTACAATACTATCATCCACCTATTTTGATAAGTACATCTCCTTCGTTATATTTTGCTAAATGAGTTAAGAAAATAAAGAAGTGTTACTTGTGCTCCATCTAGCTGAAGATTTACATGCAAACAATCAGCTGATTATTTACAAGCAAACATTCAATCAGCTGATGATTTACATGCATACATTCGATCAGCTGTTGATTTACATACATACATTCCATCAGCAGATGATTAACATACAAACATTCAATCAGCTGGTTATTTACATGCATACATTCGATCAGCTGATGAGTTACAAGCAAACATTCAATCAACTGATGATTTACATGCAAACATTCGATCAGCTGATGATTTACATGCATACATTCAATCAGTTGATGATTTACATGCATACATTCAATCAGCTGATGATTTACATGCATACATTCAATCAACTGATGATTCACATGCATACATTCGATCAGCTGATGAGTTACATGCATATATTCGATTAGCTGATGATTTACATGCATACATTCGATCAGCTGTTGATTTACATACAAACATTCACTCAGCTGGTTATTAAATGCATACATTCGATCAGCTGATGAGTTACATGCATACATTCAATCAGCTGATGATTTACATGCATACATTCGATCAGCTGATGATTTACATGCATACATTCGATCAGCTGATGATTCACATGCATACATTCGATCAGCTGATGATTCACATGCATACATTCGATCAGCTGATGATTCACATGCATACATTCGACCAGCTGGTGATGCAAGCATTCTACCAATTTTCTTCTTATCTTATAAATTACAGACGCTACTTCAAAAGAGGTGACAATAACGTCCTTTGCCTTTCCATGTGTCAATCTAGTCATGCACGTTAAAATCTGCTAAGTTGTTTTTTTTCTGGCTGATTCAAGCAACCCATTCCATGCTCTATTTAATGATATCTATTTGGTGTCTTCCAGATGTTGATATACATGCAACCATTCTATAACCCCAAGTCTTTTTTTTTTCATTTGGCTTATACAGTACTAGTAGTGAATCTGACATTTTAAAAATATGAACTCATCTGCTTAATGGCTTGTTACTTTCAATGAATTTATTATTCTCGTTACCTCTTAGAATTGTAAGGTTATTGTTCTAAACAACTCTAAAGCTTATCAAATTATTATCTTCATTAAAATTTAGTCTGTTGGACAGTTGGGCAGCACACACGATTTGTCGACCGCCTTTCTCCATTCCTGTCTTTGGCCTTGGATACAACCTCTTTCAATGGCGGCTAGTCCATTCTTTTTAGTTGTATTCCCATCGCTTTCTCTGCCTGCCTCTTCTTCTTTTTCCTGGTACTGTTCCCTGAAGGAAGGTTCTTTGCGAGCCTCGAAGACCTTGTAATATGGCCATAGAGTTTTAGTGTTGTTTTTCTTTTACAATAGTTAGCAGGTCATCGTGGGGTCTAATCTCTTCATTTGTGATAGTCTTAAATGTGATACCTCCTTCTGTACAATCATATTCAGTTGCTAGGATCCTCAGTTTTACTAATGCTTATTAAGGCAATATGATCAACATATTGGGTGTAAGACAGTTTGAATATTCTAAAAAAATTTTAAAAACTTTTAATGCACAAATAATCTGATCAGATATGTTGACAAATTGAAAGAATCTGTCTCAGAATATTAGGCTTGGCAATTTATAAAAAAAACTTTGTAATGTCAAGATACCCGGTAATGTTTAATACAAATGATCTTCATTGAAGTTGTATAGAACTGATAGCCAACAAAGGTACAACAAATGAATCAGAGATGTCAGTTTCATTTTATTGGATTATCTATAGGTTTACAATGTATTTGTCATAGGGTATGTCATACAGGGCTCAAGTAGAGACTATTACAAACAATAATCTTTTTTGACGTGACAACTGCAAATTTACAAGACAATAGTCATGATAAGAACATGCATAAAAAAATTGTGTGTAACCATTTTAAAATATTTGTTCTAATACATCACAGGGAATTGAAAGCTTCTGTTGTGAAGCACGCTTGTTGTTCCTGGCGTACAATATCAATCAGTGGATAAAGGCTATCACAAGTGGAACAAGTTTAATTGAGCAGGCACTGACATGAGATGCAAGAACATTAGAAATGTCTGTCTGAATAAAACAAACAAAATTATGTTTACAGTATTTGTTACAAAGAAAGCAGGTCATTATGTGTTAAACACAAGAATAGCTTTTTGTTTTGTTTTATGACAATGTGCTATGTGTGTACTGACTGAATAGTGACAAGTGTGTTTTAGTGTGTGTACTGACCACAGTGGTATGTAAATAGAGTCCATTGTTGACATGCTGACTGGACTGGTGATAAGAATAGTTTATCCGAATGTCTTAGTGTTTTAAACATGTATACTTGTAACACTAAACAAGTAGCTACAGGCTGCTTTCAAATGTGGCCTTCTTATTTACTCACTTGATGTCTGATGCAGCATTCACTTATTTCTAATAAAAAATTTTTTAAAGTACTTTACATAGATAACTCATCATTTTATAAACATATATAATGGTCAGTGCTTTTCAAACAAGTACCATTTGGTGAGGATCAGTAAACTGAAATACCACTGTCAATGACTCGTCTATTTTCACCTGAATTCTTGTGAAGAAAAAGCTATTCTAATCACTACAATAAAGAAGTACCTAAATGAAGACTGGGATTGTTAATTTTGGGATCTTTGGGCACCACTGAGTCCACCAAGCTCTAACCTGACATTAGTTGGGGAAAAGTAAAGGTGATTGGTCATTGTGCTTGCCACATGATACACTCGTTAATTGTGGGTCGCAGAAACAGATGATATTTACATCATCTGCCCAATAAACCACAAGGTCTGAAAGGGGAACTTTACTTTGCTTTTACTACCTAGGTGTATAAATGTATAATGATTTAAAAGTCATGCCTGATGATCTGATGTTAGATTCTCACTCACGAGAATGATTTTAAACAGGTTAACTTTATTCATGCACAAAAAAATTGTTAATACATTTTCCCTTGTAAAAATGTTTTACATGTTTCGGATGTTCCTTCAGAGTTGAAGATAGTTTACTTCCTTGTCCAAACCTCCCGCTGGATGACGGGGGATGGGAGCAGGCAGGGTTTGAACCCAGGACCATTGATAAATTTAAATGACAGTCCAGAGCGCAAACCACATGAGCAGGCAGCCATCCATGTGTTACGATTATTCCTTCTTACTACTGTGTTAAGTGTGAAACGTTTTTTTCTTCAATGACCAAGATAAACTTAGATGGAAAGACATAGAAGTGGGAAAAATGGAAAGATTGAGACATCGATTTGTGGAACATAAAGGACCACGACTACCACTTTGCATGGCTTGGAGTACCACCATTGGTATGATTACCACAGTTATCACTTAGCATGGCATGAAGTACCACCAATGGTACCACAGTTACCAGTTTGCATGGTTTGAGGTACCACCAGTGGTACAAGTACCAGTTTGAATAGCACTGATATAGGTCAATGAAACCTAAATATGACAGCAAATGAAACAAAATAGTTTTACAATCTAGACTCAAAAACTAAACGCAAACAAATGAATTTCCTTTCAATTGTACTTGGCCTCTATTTTTACATCTGGTATGTGGAACATAAAGGACCACGACTACCACTTTGCATGGCTTGGAGTACCACCATTGGTATGATTACCACAGTTATCACTTAGCAGTTACCAGTTTGCATGGTTTGAGGTACCACCAGTGGTACAAGTACCAGTTTGAATAGCACTGATATAGGTCAATGTAACCTAAATATGACAGCAAATAAAACAAAATAGTTTTACAATCTAGACTCAAAAACTAAACGCAAACAAATGAATTTCCTTTCAATTGTACTTGGCCTCTATTTTTACATCTGGTCTGGTGACAATATTCTGTCAGAACAACCAAAAGGGGAGTATAATCGATGTACAACTGTACAGGAATCAGCTCAGCATAAAGTAAACAATGCTGCAAACACAGCAAAATAAAAACTTTCACAAATAAAGGAAACAAATTCTTTCATAAATAAACAAAACAAGTCCAACATATTTAAAAAATCAAAAATACATATTTTACACCTCAGTTTTTTTTCCACGCAATTTTTGATGTCCCAGTTGTATACATTTAACAAATAGTAACATTGTTACAATAAGACTATAAGGAAGTGTATTTTGATTGTAGGGGGAACATGATCAAACAAAAACATGTGTACACTTAAAGCTCATATAGTTCAGGGTAAAACATTTGTGTACAGCTACAGTGGTGCCGTTTCAAAACAAATTTGACATTTTTTTAAATTCATAAAATGTTTAATACATTTATTTTATTTTAGTTCTGTGTGGTGAAACAAAATGGCAATGACATATATAAATTAAAAACATTAAAAACAATTTTGATATTCCTCTGTATTTGATATGCTAAGTCAAATTAATGCTATTCTTTCAATTTTGGTAATAAAAACCTACAATTGTTAACATATATATATATAAAACGTATATCAGTTTTTTTTGTTCACTGTGGCTGTGTATTATCAAAATATCACAATTTCGTTTTTCTATTTTGTCTTCAAATGTTGATGCTTTATCTCCAATGATCTCAGTTTATAAAAAGTATAGACTCACAGAAAAAAAAAAAAAATTCAAATGAATTTGTAGTTTTCAATATAAATATTCTTTGTGAAGTATTTATGAGGTTTGTTTCTGGGTTGTTAAAGCTATGAAGATCCCAGTAGGGCCAGAAGGGGAGATAAGCAGTTAAGAAGAAACTCTAAATCTAAGAGAGGAAAAAAAATCCACCGATGGGCTGAGAAGATTATTTTAACCATCTTTAATATCCATGCAGCTATGTACCACTGCTGAAATTCAAGGCATGGGATTAAGTTACAACAGCTGTTGTAATCAATACAACAGAATTAAGGAACATTAAAACTGGTATTTGAAATTAAAAAGCAATCACTAAGACAGGTGGTGTATAGACAGCCTGTACATATCTAGATAATAAAATAGAAGTTCAGGTGTGACTCATAAACTCCCTGTTCAAATTTCAGTAATTAAGTTCAAGTTGAGCTCTAACTTATAAACTACCTGTTTACATCTCATTAATAAATTATAAGTCCAGGTCTGACATGTATAAATCTCACTAATAAAATATGAATCTAGGTCTCACTTTAAAAATATTTTTCAAACTCTTACTAATCATTTATGTTGTTCTCATTAAGACTTAAAACATTTTTCCAATGGTGCACATAATTCTTTGAGACCATAATTACATATGTAGTAACTTAACTTGAATTATTTTGATACCCGTCAACCTTTTTTTGAACCAAAACATATAACATGATGGAGCCAACAAAAAAACTTTCGAACAACAGCATTCATATAAAAACTATAAAAAAACAACATATAGAAAACTCACAAACTACTGGCTAATGCAGTCTGGTGGTTTTAAAAATAAAACGCATTAGAGAGTGTTAAGGACATGGCATACATGACCAATAGCAGTTTTGGAATATTTTGTAAACTCCCACCTCCCCCCCTCCAAAAAAACAAACCAAAAAAAAAAAAAAAAAAACAACACAGAAAAACATATATAATCGCTAGGTGGATGGATCTTCTAAATCTTCCAATGCAACAAAAGTATACAAAACAGTGTTAAAAAATAAAAAGCACACTCACATTATACTTGATGCTGTAATGTTAGTTTTTGTAAAAAAAAAAGGAGATGATTATAAGTGGTAGGTGTTTGTAAACCACAAAACTTCATTGCTCTGTACACCAGTATCTACACATTTGTGATGATCATAAAAAAATAAATCACAGGCCAGTTTCTTACCGTACATAAAATAGACATTAAATATTCATATGCTATAAACCAAAAAAATGTTCAAAAATTAGCTGTTAACAGATAATGTATGAATCTGACAAGATGGTAATCTTATCTGGGGACTAATTCAATGTATACCACCCCATCTGTCAAGTACTATTTCTTTCCCCTGACCAATATCAAACAAAATAATGTGAACAAACTTTTTACCAGACAGAGTTGATGTAAACTTGGTAACAAAATAGTTGAATGACATATATTTTGTCTTAGATTTCCATTTGCTGCCTTGAAGGAATAAATATCACCACCAAAAGCTCACATAGTGCTATCAAATAACTGAAACAGATCTGAATACTTAAGGCAAAAACCAATAGGCAGACGACCCAAAGGCAGACCTTGAGCACGGTGGCTTGATGATGTAGAGGCAGATCTACAACAGCTAAAGAGTCCAGGCATGGAGAAGTAAAGCACAGGATAGATCAGAATGGAAAGATGTGCTAAAGCAGGCCAGGTCCGTCCATGAGCTGTAATGCCACTGGGATGGATAAATGGATACTTAAAAGAGCAATGGCTGACATTTACCTAAGACTTGTCTGCTAGTTTGTGCTAGTCTACATCTTATACATAACAATTCTTCTGTTGTGAGGACATTCAACTAAGACTTGACTGTTAGTTTGTGTCCAGATATTAAGGTACACAAAATAGGAATTCTTGTCTGTTGTGAGGACATTCAACTAAGACTTGACTGTTAGTTTGTGTCCAGATCTTAAGATACACAAAATAGGAATTCTTGTCTGTTGTGAGGACATTTAACTAAGACTTGACTGTAAGTTTGTGTCCAGATCTCAAGGTACACAAAATAGGAATTCTTGTCTGTTGTGAGGACATTCAACTAAGACTTGACTGTTAGTTTGTGTCTAGATCTTAAGGTACACAAAATAGGAATTCTTGTCTGTTGTGAGGACATTTAACTTTTCTTCTAGTTTGTGTCTAATCTACATCTTACGGTACATAAAATAAAAATTATTGACTGCAGTGAGGAGATTTAACTAAGACTTGACAGCTAGTTTGTGTCTACATCTTAAAGCACACAACATAACAATTCTTGACTGCTGTGAGGACAACGTGATGTAACACATGAAAATAATGTTGCAAAGTGTTATAGTTTTAACCAGAAAAATCATTTACATTCACTTTTTCAAACCCGCCGGGTCCAGGAAAACTCTCTTTGAAACTCTAAAGAGAGTTCAAGAGAGCAGGCACACCTTAAAACAATGAAGAAAAGACTTGATTAGTTTTTTTTTTGGCAGTGACAACATTTCATAGCTTGTCAGGAAGAATGTGTTTAGGGAGACAATTATCTTAGAATTTATGAGAACAAGCAATGAACTGAATTAATGGTTTTCAACAATTCAACACTAGGACCTTTAGTAGTGAGTGAAGTAGAATAATGTGTTCCAAAAAATAATCAGTTTAGAGTCATGAATTAGATTGAAGAATTAGCTAGTAAAACAATGAATTGAAACAATATGTTCATTACAATAATAGATTGTAAGAACCATTAGCTACAAAAATTAATTAGAAAGATGAGTTTAAAAAACAACAACAAGCTATCACAATGAGATAATGGAAACTAAGCTCATTAGATCTATGAGTTAAGAAAAATAAATTAAAACTGTCTAAATAAAATATCTCTTGTTTGATCATTTCTGTTTGAAATGAATTCAATGACTCCTAAAAAAGATTCATTAGTTCTAAATCAAGTGCTGACACTTGTAACAAAAGTTTTCATTCAATAGTTCTAACAAGCTTAATTTTTTTTTTCTCTACAAAATAAAAAAGATTAATGGGTCAAAGCATAAAAAAATGAAGGGTTGTTAGTCAATCAATGATGTTAAAATGAAACATTTTTGTTTATAATCAAATAAATATTTGTACTAACATTTATAGCATATATACATAATCATTTCAGGAAATGTGTTTAGAGTCAGTCTGGGCTGGAGAGATGTTTGTTTTCTCATCTTCTTTATCTTTTATACCTTTACCTCCTGGTTTCATTGCGTCTGTCCCTTTGTGACTGGAACCATGGTCATGTTCCTCTGTACTGCCATAACCTGAAGTGATGCCGTAAGGTTTCAGGTGATACACTAGATACTCCAGTACATACATCATGTTTGGTGCCACATAATGAAAGGATATGGCATAGTCACTGCAACATTCCTGTCCCTGAGACAAATGGTCGGAAATATTTGAGTTTAAAGAGTTCCCAGCAAATTACAATACTACTCTAAGTTTATTTAACAAACTTGTACTTTCATTGATTGGGTTTTTAATCACAGAACTATATATTCACGCAAATATATGAAATAAAGCCATTTTCAGTTAATTTCCACTGAGAAAATATTTTGAAAATCCTAGATAGAAATGATTCATTCTGTTGATTTTAATCATCTTATGTACATTTAAATAGATTGATTTCCAAGATCTTTCTAGATTATGTATCTAAAAATTGCAAAATAATAATGATGAGACGAGTGCTCTCATTTTTAATGTTCAATTACTAGATCTAGATATTAAATAATATGTTACATAGGTTAGGTTTACTTTTTATAATTACTTTACAAAACAATGCTTTGTTTCAGCTTTTAAAAAAGTTTTTCATGACATTTTTTGCAGTGTTTAATGATCTCCATGTACAGTCTAGATATTGTATAATATATATAGGTCTGTGGTTTGTACCTATTGACTTTCAGGCAATTTAAATAATTTGGATGTTGAGAATTACTAAAGTAAGTAAAGTTCCCCTCCTTCAGACCTTCCAATCTATGGGGCAGACAATGTCAAGAGAATTAATATGCTTTCACAAAAAAAAAAAAAAAAAAAAAAAATACACCAATTATTTACTGCATTGAATTTTCAAAAATCAATGTTCTGAAGCTGACAATCAAGTCCCACCAAAAACAAATAATTCCTGCAAACTTTCAGCCCAATTAAAAAAAAACAAAAGAACAAACAAATATATTTAACAAGATTAAGATAAACAGCTGTTAACCAAAAATGTTATCGGTAATGCTCTTGTACTGGTTGCTCCCAAAGCCTAATCTATGGAGCTTAAAGTAAGATAAAGATTTATTAAATTTACTGGAGATGAGAAGAGAATGCAAATTCTTTCTAAATGTTCTGTAAAGGAGGAAACACTGAGAAACCTTTGAGAAACTCCTTCTTCCCTAGTGCTATTAGAGCATGGAATGGGTTGCCTGAGCTAGCCAGAAAAACCAGTGACTTGGCAGAATTTAAGTCATTGGTTAATATGCATGACTAAATGCATGACGCGTAGGACGTAATCATCTTCTTTTTTGAAGTAACGTCTGTATTATATAAGATAAGATAAGACAGTTTCATGGGTGTAAACCTTGTTTGGATTTAAAGGAAACATAAAATATTCAGTTTCATGGGAACAACCTACAACCAGTAAAAAAACAAACAAAGAAAGGAGGGGTGAAAACAGGTTCAGTGGGAGCTTTACCTTGTAGAAAGTCAATTAGATTTTCCAATATGACAAATGTACTGTTATCAGATTTAATGAACCAGTCACTGTGTTGTTCATGCTTATATACATGTCAGCATTTGTAATCATGTTTGTTTTCCTACAGTGTTCTGTAGGTAATGAACAGTGACTGTGTTTATGTGTATTATCTCTAGGTTAAGTCATGCTTCATTGGAATAAAGCCTTTCTCAATAGGTCTTATTTTAGTTTAGTATATTTCAATGTGCTATAAAGAGCAATACAAAAATAAAATGACTAAACTACAACATATTTATATACTTTAATGCTTGTGAGTCTAGGTATCACATTTAAAGACCGCATCACAAATGAAAAGATTATAGAGACAGTTACTACAGCGATTGGACCCCCACGATGACCTGCTAACTGTTGTAAAAAAACGCAAACTAAAGCTCTATGGCCATATTACAGGTCTTTGAGGCTTGTAAAGACCTTCCTTCGGGATCAGCACCAGGAAAAAGAAGAAGAGGCAGACAGAGAAAGCAATGGGAAGTCAACATAAACGAATGGACAGGCCTGCCATTGAAAGAGGTTCTATCCGAGGCAAAAGACAGAGAGGAATGGAGAAAGACGGTCGATAAATTTTGTCTGGTGCCATAACGGTCCAACATACTAAGGGATAGTAAAAGCGAGGATTTATATTTACCTGTTTAGCAGGGTAAAAGTTGTATGACCAATACCACATGTCTGGTGGAAGGATGTCAGGAATGAGGTGATGTTCTGGGACGAATGGGTGAAATCTTTCACGTCCAAGTTCATCTCGGCTGTCTCCGGCTTGTACATTTATGCTTTGCAAGCACTTTCCCATTTCTACATCTTCTGCCCCGCCACTGTCAGCACGACAGTCTTCTTTATGGCCAATTCCTTGAGTCACTAGTCGAACAAGCGATTCCTTGCTGAGAACATACCCAGCCCCACCACTCATGTAGCCTTGCTGCACAATGGGTTTAAACTTTCGGCCATAGTAAACAGGTTCCGAGGGAGATTTATCCTGCAAAAAGTATCTTAAATTTTCCAATACCAGGAATGTATCGTCATCACATTTAATGAACCAATCAGCAGTCTCCAGATATTTGGAATGTATCAACTTGAAGGCTTCTTTTGTTTTGGCCCATAAATTATCTCGACCTTCCTGAAAAAAATAGTTTTATCATACGTCTAAAATTAAATGATTTAATGTTACTTCTCGAAAAAAAAAAGTTTTATATCTATAATCCAATGATTTAATGTTACTTCTTAAAAAAAAAAAAAACTTGCAAAATGATATTATCAATAAATAAAACGAAAATTTGAATGATTATTTAATTATTTAATATTTCATTATTAACTTCACTTTTTAAAAAATGATTTCCTTTAGTATAATGATAGAAAAGGAGAAAAAAAAAACAACAACAAATGTTTTCTGACCTGAACATTTAATGCAAAGGCTGGCAGGTCACGATCGGCTTTGGAACTCATAAACAGCAGCACATTACATCTTTTTCCCCATGTGGCTTTCACATGACGGGCTTTGGTGTGAATGTTGTTAGGATTGGTCATTACCCAGCAGAGTACACGCACCTTCTTAAATAGTTGCCTAGCCACTGAATCATTTTCAACTGGAAAGATAAAAGAAAAGATTTAAATAATGCATTTATATTACTATATGTTACAAGTCAAGAAGCAAAACTATATATTTACTGAAGTGACACTCTTCCAAAAAGATAGGGAGAAAAACCTAGTTCCTATTAAAGCTGTAAGCACGTGAAATAGAGAGATATATCCCATAATAGTAATGACCAACATTTAATAAGGATGTCATAACATCCTTTAATTTCAACTATCAGATATTAGGTAAATATCAATATCTTGGTGGGTCCTTAATCCACCGTGCATTAGACAATTAGTCATAAATATTTTCCAATTTAAAGAATTTTTTTTTTAACCAGGACTCAGGCCCATCAATTGCTACTCAGCAGGTAAGTCCTCAGTCGGAATCACTTCAAATCTATTTGTTAAGTCATCAACTCTAAAGTAGCCATGTAATCATAAGGCCTAGCAACTGAAATGTAACTATCATTATAATGGTGTTAAAGAGTTTATATTATAGAATAGATTATGATTATGAATGAAAACAACAATACTCTACATTTATGGCTGTGTGAATGTTCATCATGCCAGCTGAGGGAATCATCTGGACCTTCGACAAAATCATTTTCTCCGTGGCTGTGTGGACTTTCCGGAATGTATCCACTGGATGAAAAATGTCTCTTCTGAGGACTTGAGAACTTGACTATATTGGACACTGTTATGCCGATAGCTATACCAATAGCCAATGTTGTCAGGCTAGTTCTGCCAATGTAATGTGACATGGGTGCCATATTTATTTGCTATTTAAAAAAGTTGTTGATAATTAATGTGTCTATATCATAGTATTTTTAGACCACGTTTGCTGGAGTACTACTTGATTTAGTTGCTGTCACATAATCAGATGCATCCTGTGTTGCAAATTATGATGTTTGGTAACATTGTCATCTAGCAAACCAATCTGGCAAAAGGCTGGTATGACATTATTTTTCTGGTCCTTAACAAGAAACCTTTAAAAAAAAAAAAAAAAGTTATTTTGGCATTCACATTATAAATATTATATTTGAAAGAAATCATTGTGCCTGGCTACTCTACAAATCCAATATATGTATTGTAAGGTATAAGAATACCATAAGATAGTGGTGTCATATATATGTCACAAGAGGAGTAAACACTGGGTGAACCCACCCGGGGAGGGGGCGGGGCACAATCTGAAGAAATGCACTTTTGCAATAGCAGACAATTGAAAAAAAAAGGGTCATTGTTACATAGGGGAACACGATTATACACAATTAATATTTATAAATTAATTTTTTTTTCTGCTACAAATAATTTTGGTTGAAATGCCATCAAAACATCTAAAACATTACACCTTGACTATGCTTTAGATATCTTTAGATATATCTGTCTATATAAATGTTAAATGTTACTTTCAGTAGTTTCAGCTATCAATGTACCAGCTGCTGAGCTGTATGATATGATAGTATGTACTACTACGGACATGATTGTCATGAACAATGCTTTGAATGAACTTTGATGTAAAGAACTGTTTCATTGAAGTTATTGAAATGGTGGCCAGGAGACCAACCATTATATTAGACTCTATATGAAGTATATGCAAAATATGTAAAATAACGATAGTCTAGCAGTTTAGACTCTAGAGACATTATAATTTTTTTATATGCCTTACTTTTAATAAGCATTCCCAAAATCTCAACATTCAATTAATGATGATAAATGTAGATCTAGCTAGTACTATGTTATGTACTATGCTATGTGACTTAGACTTAACTATTAAACTATGCTGCTAATATTAATAAATAGTAAAATACTAGCTTAGCCTCTCTATAAAAAATAAAAATATAATATAAATATAGCCTATAATATTATATTCACGACGTCTACTACGGTCTACTCATTATGATCATTCATTCATTGTAGTCTAGATTTAGATCTAGATATATATAATATATAGATTCTAACTCTAAGTAGTCTAAGTCTAGATGTTTTTATGGTATAAGTATACCTTTTTAGAATCCATTGATCTAGAGAGATCTTGATCTCTAACTCTAGGGTCTAGTCCATCCCTTCAACTAATCTAGATTAGATCTAGATCGGAGTCTTGACGATCTATTAAATATATATATATAGATCTATATATGGTATATATATAGACTATATACTATGGATTCTATATCTAGTAAGGGAGAAAATGTATTAGAATTACGCCCCCTTACTTACTTCGCTACAAGATGGCCGAATGCATAAACAATAAAGTGCCCTTATACTAAGACTATAGTTATAATCACCATTATAATGCCTTATACTTATACTTATACTACTTATAATTAGTAAAACCTTTTTCAGCGATATACACACCAAAAATTACCGAAAAACTAAAAACACATGTAATGATTAGGATGTATCAATTGTATCTAGTCCCTCAACTCAAGAAAACATTTACATTCAGTTAAGTATTAAGAAACTGGAACAGACACAAAATAGAGCAGTGAGATTCATAACAAATGAATATTCACATTTGTCTAGAGTAACACCTATAGTAAAATCACTAAATTTAGAAAGCCTTCAGGACAGAGGACTCAAAAGTAAAGTAGCAATTGTACATAAAACACTGAACCATAATCTTCAAATACAAAAACAATTTAATAAAATACTCTGAAAGACACAAAGATAACGGCACATTCCTCGTCCCATATGCTAGGACAAATTTGTACAAATACTCCTTCTTCCCTAGTGCAATTAGAGCATGGAATGGGTTGCCTGAGCTAGCCAGGAAAACCAGTGACTTGGCAGAATTTAAGTCATTGGTTAATATGCATGACTAAATGCATGATGCGTAGGACGTAATCGTCTTCTTTTTTGAAGTAACGTCTGTATTATATAAGATAAGATAAAATAGTCTAGATTAGATTTAGATCTTTCATTTTGTTGTGTTTTATTTAACTTAACTTTAAGACAGGACTAGGACGTTAACAGTTAAGCCAACTTAAGCTATGTCAAAAATTATAGACTTACCTTCTGCAACTAACTCAGTACTTGTTAACGTGATATGTAAGTATAATAGGCCTAGATTTAGATAGTTATAGTTATTGTAGATTTGCTTATTAAACTTAAGGATTTAGATTCTAGATTTACTATTCTAACTCTTAAGATTTCTAGAAAAGTTACTAAAGTAAAAGTACACCAACTATACTAGTCAAGAGTCTAGTAGATCTACTTTACTAGACTCGACTCTATAATCTAGATCTAGTCCTACATCTACTTTAAAAGTTTGTCTAATATTGTAAGTTAGATATTTCTGAAACTAATTTTTCTAATATTTTGTTAAAATTTTGTTATTGTCTTTTTACATCACAACATTTCACCACAAATGTACAGTTGTACTTAATCTAATGTGAAGTATTTAACTGTTTACACTCATGCATAATGTTCAGAAACTGTGGAACTAGCTTTCTAGTTACTGCCAGTATCAACCTTTTCTTACACTTATTTTCAAACAAGAAAAGGCTCGTTTTTAGATGTATATGGACCCAAAAAATGTGAAAGTTTAGCAGCAAAGTTTATTTAAGTTTGGAAATGTATCTTCTGGCACTTATAAAACTCCAGTAAAAGAATTGATTAGAACTTCTCTTTCAGGTCATGAAAGACACAAAGATAAAGGCACATTGTGATATTCCTTGTTCCATATGCTAGGACAAATCTGTACAAATGCTCCTTCTTCCCTAGTGCAATTAGAGCATGGAATCGGTTGCCTGAGCCAGCCAGGAAAACCAATGACTTGGCAGAATTTAAGACATTGTTTAACATGCATGACACATAAGACGTAATCACACACCATGACAAAAGTCTATACTGTAAAGAAGCAATGTTATATAAAATACATACCTATAACATTGACAAAACTTTGTTTTAAAAAGGCAATTTAGGGAAAAGCCTTATTCTTTGTTGAACATTTTTAAGTAATATTATTATTATTAGCACTGAAAATTTATTCATTCTAAACCTGTACAGAGATACATGTTTCAATCTTCAATGTCAAGATTTGTATACTATATAAATATTTGTCTAAATTGTGTTTGTCTCTGTAAACAGAACATGTACTGTGTACAGAAGCTAATCAGTCATTTTACATTATGTAGGCCAATATTACTTTATTTGTAGTATTTTCTGTTTCTGGGATGTGTGACTTTAAGAAAAGGAATCCAGGTATAACTGATAACAATTTTAATGACTTAAACCAGTATTTTTTAAAATTAGTCTTCACAAAATAATTCAGAATGTCAGTAATTAAAAAGTATTTTTCATCTGATATCCATTCAAGCAAAATTCATTCAAAGCTACAGACTTATGTTTTATATAATTTCCAGATAATCTGGTCTATCCAATGCTTGGTTCCCATGACTGGTAAGTAATAAGTACCATTTCTGGATTTTTATTCATTTTTTAAAATTCATACAACATGGACTTAAAGGTGAAGGTGAATATATTATAAATACATCTAATTTCATCAAATTGAGCTAAAATGTTATTTAGCTCAATTTCTTTATCTATATATATATATACACACACATTTGAATTTTATTTATGCTGGGAGCAAGGAATAGTCCCCCAGGAATTGAAGGATGCCAACATAGTAACAACTTTCAAAAATAAGGGCCACCACTCCGATTGTAACAGTTATAGAGGCATTTCACTTATTAGCACAGGCTTATTCCAGAGTAATACTGAAGCTGCTGCAGATCTTGGCAGAAAGAGTTTACCCAGAATTGCAGTGTGGCTTTAGGGCCGGCAGATCCACAACAGCTACAGGAAAAAAGCAGAGAACAAAGGCAGTCCCTCTTTATAGCTTTTATTGACTTGACCAAGGCGTTTGACCTTGTTAACAGAAACGAGAGAATTGGCTGTCTAAACAAGCTACAGAAACTAGTGTCCGCTTTTCATGAAAATATGCAGGGCACCGTACAGTTTGCCAGTTCCGCCTCTATGGGCCATTCTCCATCAAGAGTGGAGTAAAACAAGGATGTGTTCTGGCTCCAACACTATTCGGCATCTTCTTTTCAGTTGTACTCACCAGCGCTTTTAATCCTTGGAAGATGGAGTATAAATACACAGAAGATATATATGTTTAAATTTTATTTATAAGTAGTTTTCAAATTTAAGTTACAAACAGTATCTCTTAAATATGTCAAGGTAGATCCAGGAACCTTTCCCACAATGAAGAATAAAATATGTTGTTGTTTTTACAGTGTGAAATGTGTGACCCAGGCTGATACAGATGTTTATACAACCGATGTTGAGACCTTGATCTCTGCCTTAGACTTTGAGGTATATTCATGTGTACAAAATTGTAGATATAGAATACAGTTTTAAATTTTACATGACCATACATTCTAATTTATTTAGTTTTAATTTCATTGACTATAGAAAGATTTTAATTCTTATAGTGCACGCTTTGTTTTTCTTCCAGTCTGCAAGTCTGGAGTTACTTATTGATGCTTTAAAGTCACATAAACAACAGCATAAAAGGGGAACTAAATCATTGTTATACATGATTGTCTCCCTTACAAAGACAGTCTATCTTCTGGAGCAGTGGGTATGTGTTAGCTTTCTACTATATAGCTCTTAAATTTTCCTCGTTCATGACTATATAATGTAATTGTTATGCTGTTTTGTTTTCTTTGATTGAGGAGTAAATCTATGTTTTGATATTAAAGCTTATAAAAGCCTTTTTTTTGTCCTGTTAACACAACAAAAGTTAGAAAGGAATAAATTGCAGAACAAATCAAAGAATAGAAGTTCAAATGCACTTAAATTACTAAAACCAACAAGAAAAAGTGCTTCAATTAGAATCACAACATGGTAAAAAACATAAATAATTTGTCAAGACAAACTTGCAAAATAAGTTAAACAAATCAACCCAATGAGTGAACAAACAAACCAGTGTCTAATCCCAGAGTTTAACCTTTTTTCCTTTTGATAGTTTTCTTTCACAGCTTACTTTTACGTAACTTCCCAAAATCCTTGTGATATTGAAAAAAAATAAATTATTTTGCCACTTCATTAGCTATTGGATAATGAAGACAGGATGTAACAATTCAATTCCTTTCCTTACACTGCAAAACGCTGTAGAAATGTGTTTTTCTACTCATGAATATGCATAATATTAGAAGCTTCTCTTTTTGCTTTGTTACTCACTGACACAGATCTGGAAATTATAATATAGTTTTTTATCTTTAAAAGCATAAGATAGAAAAAAAAATGTAATTGTGGTTAATGAACTTATTGAGATAATAATATTTTTTTTATAGGGTATTCCCACCAGAGAGTCTGTTAAAATAATTCAGAAGCACATGCTGGAACTCACTAAATCAGTTCAAGTGTTGGCTAGAGATTTATCACTGGACAAAACTTCACAGTGGACGATGCTGAACAGTTGTAGTAGTTCTCATGAGAGGAAGACTCCACTAACTAAGGAAAAAACTAAAGATCAATGTGGTAGTTTATTACATAAACAAGAGTCCATTGGAAAGCAAAGTCTTGTAATTCATAAAGAAGAAGAAAAATTATTTGAGAACCAGATTTTTTCAGTATGTCAAGCCAAATATAAATGTGAACAAGACTCAGAAAATATAACATTAGAAAACAATAGTGAGAGAGACTTGTGGAAGAAATCTGTGCAAAATGAAGATTTGGATTCACAGGAAGTGGACTGGTTCTTTGAAGATGGTCAACAGGAAATGACATTTCCTCTGCTTAGTGACAAGAATTCCCCAAACATCAATGTTATATCAACTAAAAGTCCTTCATCAGATATACAGTGTTTACAAGGTTCAACAGAATCATCTGTAGAGACTTGCATAACTAATGATAGTGTTGATAAACCTAATTTTGTAGACAATCTCATCCCAGTGTTACCTGACGGTAGTGGTGCTGCTGTTTCCAGCTGTCATATGGCACAACCTGTATGTCAACAAAGTAATATCAAACCAGTTTCATCCTATCAGTCATCACATTGTGATAAACCTTTATGTGATGCATCATCACCATCTTTACCATCATTGTCATGTACAGCAAACATATTGAATCACAGTTCATTAAAAACTTTCTTGGATGCTAAAGCTGTTAAAGATCACAAGCAGCTGGGATACAATTGCTCTTTGACCTCTCTCAATCAGATGTTGAACAAGCTGGGAAAATCTAGATTAAAACTTAATATTGCCAGTAGACATTTGCTAGAGAATTCAGATCTGAAGCATGATATGCAACTCAGTGAGTCTGCATCACCTGATTCAGCACATACAAATACTTATCTTACAGGAGAAGTGCAGGTTGTGCCTGAAACTGAGCCAAACATTGAAGAAAATATCACTCCACCATTATGTCTTCAACAAACTGAACATTTTGTTTTTTCTGAATATCTTCTGTATCTAGATTCCTGTCATGTGGATATTATGGATATTGTCAAGCAAATATATTTAAATCAAACAATTAATGAAAACTGGTAAGTACATATTTGACTATTTCTGATATTTTAATTTGAATCTTTAAAAGAGAATTCTGCTATTCATTGAATTTAAGACATAAATATTTTTTCGTTGCTTACAGCTTTAACCCTAACGTAGTTGACTGCTTGCATGTTCCAGTCAGGTTGATGAGATCAAAAAAAACTTTTTTGACTGCAACAACTGCATCCCTATATCAAGGTTTATTAGTAGCTTGTAAATCTGTTGACCCAGCTATCTTCAACAAAAAAGAACAGAAATCTACTCTGGTATGAGAATGACAAAACATTTCATTAATCAAAAATGTTCATTATTTTAGAGGCTATAATAGATTTTCTCATAAAAATTGTGACTCAATGTTTTTATGTTATTTCATTACTTTGATCATATCTTTATGTTCTCAGTTAATTAATGCTGATCTAACACCAAGTTACCATCACTTAGGGTTCAAGCCAACACTTCAGAGAAAGACCATGGTGACCACTCCTACTGATGGTACTGCTGTATATAAGGAAATATCATGGGAAAACAAAGTGCTGGACATGGTCAGACAGGTAAATTGTGTAGGCCTATGTATGGAACAATTTTTATCAGAATTCTTTTAATTTCATGGGAGAGCAATACTGAACAAAGGGTCAATGTCTGGTCTGACAGACTGACATTTTAATTTTAAAATACTGCAGTTGGTTTGAAAATAATCAAATTAACTTGGCATTTAATTTGTATCATATCTTTGTAATTTGATGAAGCTTAAATTATAAAATTAAAACATTACTATTGACACAATTAAATGTAAATCATTTAGCATTGTGCTTTGATCATAACATGAATGTGTGCCTTCTTATGTGTATGTGCTCTGGACTGTTGTTTTGAAGGTTCGAACCCTGCTGCCATTCCCCTCCTCTGTGCAGGAGGCTTGGGCTCGGATTGAATCATCTTTAATTAACTCATAAAACAATATAATTGTAACAAAGTGTTTTCATTTATTGTCTTATTCCTATCCCTCTAGTTGAAGGTTACATTAATCCTAGTGAGAGGTCAAGCCAGTGAAACTTTACTCACCATGTGTTCTGAAGTAGGTGTTGCCATTTTGACCCATGTGCCATACAGGACATTGTCAATATTGGCCACTTACCACAATGTTGCCATGTTAACTTACATAGACCAATGTTGCCAGGTAAGTGTTTCACTCTTCAGAGGTCTTTTTCTTTTTTTTTTTTTTTATAATTTTTGTTCTTTCTCTAGATAATTTCTTAAAACCATGGTTCTAGATTTGTCCAATTTTCTTAGTTTTCTTTGAGATTACTTCTCTTTGAAATGTGCATTTAGTGCAATCTAAAATGACTGACTATTGTTATTGTTTTAGTTCAGTGGTGTAGCTCATTCCCCTAGGCCCCTGTTTGAGGGGAGCATTTCCACATCATATTAAATATTGTGCCACTGCATTGTAATCATGCTATTCACTTTGTTCAATAAGGTTGTGACCCTGTTGCCTTTATTCCACACAGATCAAAATACAGGGGCCCTTAAAGAGGCTAAGCCCCCAGGGCTCTCAAATCCCTAGCTACATCAATGTTTTAGCTGTATCGTTTAAAGCTTTCATAGCAATAACTTTTATTTTCATATTTACATATATATATATATTGGAGGGGAGAGGGGGCGAAAAAAATCAGTAATTACTGTGAAGAATAAATATTGATGACTTGATTACATTTTGTATTTCAGTCCAATGTTTGTTCACTCAATGTGGTGCCTATGATTGATACCATGATGGACCAGCACGAAACCAACAGCACACAAAAACAAGAAATATATTTTCATATTTCTAATGTTCCTATGATACAGGTAGCATGTCATTTTTTATTTTTTTTTTGTGGGGGGAGTTAGATGTTGAGGAATAGTACACAACATTTAGTCTCTTAATAATTACCTTGCAAGGCGAGACTTTGTTAATAATGTGTCACATGTTTGGAGTCATGATTCAAGGTTTTGGATATAAAATTTTCTGCCTTGTAGGCTTTAAAAGATTTGAAAGTAACTCAGTTTTATCTCAGACAACAATTTATGTTTAAATAGATTGTATGTACTGTGTGCTTCAATAAGTACTCAAAATAGTGGACATAGGGAGTGCTAGCAGGGGCTTAGCAACAACAATTTATGTTTAAATAGATTGTATGTACTGTGTGCTTCAATAAGTACTCAAAATAGTGGACATAGGGAGTGCTAGCAGGGGCTTAGCAACAACAATTTATGTTAAAATAGATTGTATGTACTGTGTGCTTCAATAAGTACTCAAAATAGTGGACATAGGGAGTGCTAGCAGGGGCTTAGCAACAACAATTTATGTTTAAATAGATTGTATGTACTGTGTGCTTCAATAAGTACTCAAAATAGTGGACATAGGGAGTGCTAGCAGGGGCTTAGCAACAACAATTTATGTTTAAATAGATTGTATGTACTGTGTGCTTCAATAAGTACTCAAAATAGTGGACATAGGGAGTGCTAGCAGGGGCTTAGCAACAACAATTTATGTTAAAATAGATTGTATGTACTGTGTGCTTCAATAAGTACTCAAAATAGTGGACATAGGGAGTGCTAGCAGGGGCTTAGCAACAACAATTTATGTTTAAATAGATTGTATGTACTGTGTGCTTCAATAAGTACTCAAAATAGTGGACATAGGGAGTGCTAGCAGGGGCTTAGCAACAACA
>JAZGLO010003974.1:0-23042 GCA_036873155.1 Biomphalaria sudanica
AAAATGAATGAAATGATCTGGACATTGGTTCTGCATGGTTCAATAGAATGAGATTGAAATTTGTCAAACGTATTAGTGTATGTATATTAGAAAACTTGTGTTGACCTGTCTCTTGCATTCTAAACTACAGAAAATATATTCACTTATTATTGTCAGAGGCACAAGAAATAATTGTTGCAAGGGACATAACTCATGAATTGAAATTTAGCCTCTCTCTCAGCAAGATAAAACTAGAACTTGTTTTTTTTTCACTTTCTAATTAAAAAATCATAACCTGTTACAGTGTAAACGAGTCTATTACTTACAGCCTGTCAGCCCTATTGGAGTATGGGCCACAAACATAGTCCTGAACAAGTCTATTACTTACAGCCTGTTAGCCCTATCGGAGTATGGGCCACCATCATAGTCCTGAACAAGTCTATTACTTACAGCCTGTCAGCCCTATTGGAGTATGGGCCACCAACATAGTCCTGAACAAGTCTATTACTTACAGCCTGTTAGCCCACTTTCCTAATGGCAATTTTAGTTGTTCTCCAGGTCTACACTCCATAAAGCAAGATGGCCTTAACATTTGAGTTAAAGAGACAAATCTTTGTTGTCAGGGAAATTTCTCTAGCCGTCCAGATGAAGGCGACCCTTGCTTTTCCGATTCTTGCCTTGACATCAACATCTGTTTCATGTATGATGCTACCCAAGTAGGTGAAGGATTCTACTTTCTCCAAGGGACAGCCATTCTAAGTGATGGGTTCTGTGCTAGCTGGTTTAATCTTCATTATCTTTGTCTTATCCAAAAACAAGTATATACATTAGTTTAAATTTGTGTTTCTTTTAATTTATAAATAATAAATCTATAAAATTTGTCTCATGTGACATTGACATGGTACATGTTCAAATATAACACATTTTATGGACAAGAAATAACTACTACTTTAATCAGGCTTTTTATTATGTAATGCCAACATTTTATCTTTCATTTTTACTTACTCCTGTGTATACATTTTTTTTTGTCACTAAGTGCAAATGCCAATAATCATGTTTTCTATAGATTTAAATTGTTCTACACCAGTTCAGTTTTGAAGAGTCAGGATACCTTTGTCAATGTGTGTGATATATGCATGTATTTGCCAGAAAGGAAAGTCTTCATTAGCCACTTTAATGGAATAGTAATTATTTATATCTATTGTATCTAATAATGTCCATAAATTATCTACAAAGTGATTTTTGAAATGAATAAAAAAAATATAGCATATAAGTGTTTTCTTTAGTCTTGACTTGAATTGTTTTCAATTCCATATCTGGTCTACTAAAGAAACTTCAACCTAATATCTTCTTTCAAGTGTTGTCATGCTAAAGTTTTATCTGCTATTTGATATAATTCTTTTTTTTTTACAAATTTGCATTTATTCACTATTTGTATATTTTATGAGTACAGAGTTAGACCACTTCTGATCCATGACTGTTGTTCATGATTTACTGCTTATAAAATATTGATGAGACAAATGTTGAAGCTAACAATTCAAATTGTATAGCTCTTTATATCTTGATTATTTTAGAACTAGAAATTTCTTCTATCAGTCAATGCTAGCTCAGTAAAATGACCTATGGGGTTACTGTGAAAATGCCACCAGGGATCTCTTCTGGTTAGAACCCATTTTCATTGGAACATCTCAAGAAAGACCAAGTCAGACCTCAAACATGTCATTTCTCTGTACTGTCACAGGAATGAACGCAACTAATGTCCACCTCCTTTCTATTAACATGCTGGGAATATATTAGTACTAGTACAACTCGTGCTTTAAGTGTTTCCAAAAATTTATTGACTGAAAAAATAGTTTGTTGACTACAACAGCATAGAACAAATACCTATCACAAACTGTATGAAGCTGAAGCAATGAATAAATTGAAATGGAGAAAACGCATTCAACTGGCTGAGTTAAGGGAGACAACTCTTACTGGTCAAGCTCAACATTTGAACCCATTATTTTCATCGAACCTTTTATAGCACAAGATGGTAGGGGGGGGGGGGGGTGAAGAAAGAAGTAGAGAGACTAATCATGGGCTTTATCCCAACGAAATGAGGAATGAGTAGAGAGACTAATCATGGGCTTTATCCCAACGAAATGAGGAATGGGTAGAGAAGGTTATGGTGGACATCATCTTTTTTCAAGTTCAGAGTGAAATGGAATAAGGATATTGAGATGAACAGTTCTGTGAGGTTAATGTTTAAGTTGTTTACACACAGCAGAGAAATGCCCACTCCACTTCAAACACAGTACAAAATTAGTTTGGTAACATAGCAACTCCATTTGACTGGCTTCTATTTGGAATCCTCTGACCACAATGACAAATTTCATAGCCATGATAACATGAAGTTTTTTAACAAGGAAATTGTTGAATCAACTGAAAGACACTATCCTCAGTACATACAATCCTCACTTCGTATTTCTACAGACACAATCATCACATACTTCCATAGTCTTTTGACAATCATCACATACTTCCATAGTCTTTAGACACAATCATCACTACATACTTCCATAGTCTTTTGACAATCATCACATACTTCCATAGTCTTTAGACACAATCATCACATACTTCCATAGTCTTTAGACAATCATCACATACTTCCATAGTCTTTAGACACAATCATCACTACATGCTTCCATAGTCTTTAGACAATCATCACATACTTCCATAGTCTTTAGACACAATCATCACATACTTCCATAGTCTTTAGACACAATCATCACATACTTCCATAGTCTTTAGACACAATCATCACATACTTCCATAGTCTTTAGACACAATCATCACATACTTCCATAGTCTTTAGACACAATCATCACATACTTCCATAGTCTTTAGACACAATCATCACTACATGCTTCCATAGACTTTTACGAGTTTAAAACCAACCAATAACATCAATGATTTAGTCTTTAAACCAAATGGACAAGAACATTATTGCAGTAGTTCTTTGACCAATGGAGGTGTAGAAATTCAACTCATTGAGCAAATGAATATTTCTTCAATTTTGATACAATCATAAAAAAAAAATAGAAAAGGATTCTATGCACAATACAAGAAGTTCATATTGCAGTGACAAATACTTGATAATAAAACATTGCTGAATTTAACAAGCACTCATTCCCTCGTTAGTTTTAAAAAAATAATTAATAACAGTATACTCCACCCAATGCCAATATCACAAAGACTAAGTTAAAGTAAAACTAGAGCTGACTATAAGATCCAAGTTCACCGTATAAGACGATTAATGTCTCTGTGAGAGAGAGAGGGAGAGTGGAATGTGCAACTCAAAGACATTATCTACCAGTTCCTTGTAATTGAAATAAACATGAAATACAACTGTGAGTCATCTAAACCTCACTTCTGACACCAACTTAAACCCCATACACAATGTTTTCTAATAACTCGAGTGTTGTATTAAAAAAAGAGTTAAATTTTGTTGCTATCCCAACCTCTGAAGTTGACAAGTTTTTACCCCAAAACATCTCAAGGTATGCTGCTGATGGTCTGGTGTTAATGCTCATTAGCTTATTTGCCTATGAGGCAACAATGCTTATTGCAATCATCAACCAACCATAACAAACTTTGTAACCCTTCCCTTTCAAAACAATATTAACAACCATAGGACACATTTCTAATTGAACCACTAGTCTGCTCTCAACGTTAAATGATTCATACTGACATAGTCCTTGTGCAAAAGTTAAACAATATTATGCTGATTTGAACATGTTACTCAAGTATTTTTCCACTGGCGATTTCACTGAATGAGAAAAGTACTTTTAACTCCTTTCATTGTTGCTAGTAAAGTCACTGTGCAAATGAAGGCAAAATATAAGTCTTTACAAAATGATAATATGGGCTGAACAGAACACAGTGGTTTAATAAACTAAAAACTAAATATTGCATTATTTAATTCCCATCAACAAGCATTGTTCTTTAAATCCTACATACAAAGAGTTCTAATACTAGATTGAGCCAAAAGTTAAATAGAGATTCTACTGCAGGAAAAAAGCTTAGGCAATTACTACAGAAATAGAAGAAATACTAAAGCAGAACTACTGATACTACAGAAAAAAACTTTTAAAAAAAAAGTTTTCAGTGAGTAATCTATATAAATGAATGCCGCCAGAACTAGACAGTAATGTCAAGATGCTGCTGATCTGAGGTATAGGTGAAGACTCGACAGCACTGAAGATAGAAGATAAGGCTGTTTTAGAAGGGTTTGACTATTTACACTAATGATGATTAAAGGTCAACTAAGGTCCAATAGAAAGAGCAGATTACAAATGAAAACTTTTGTCTAACTTAGAATTGGGGCTAATCCCTATTTGGATCAATTCTTTTGATCATATTTCTAAAAATTCTGAAGAGTGTTCAGCTCATAGCTTACACCATTTCTATGACTTACATCATAACACATGGCTTAGACATTCTCCTGAGCCATTCTAACAGACAATATTAAGTTTGAATAGACACTATAAATATATTTATACGTAAAAAGGTCATCTATAAAGTGTAACACATTTAGACAATATTAGTTACAAAGAAAACAAGTACTAAAGCATTTCAACAGAATAGTAACAACTGGTGTCATTGTATCACTTGACTGGCTGCATATATGTACACAGTTATATACATCTGAATTGCAATTCAGAAAGTCAATATCACATTGCCCAAACACGCACCTTTTTGTCATTCATAGGGAATTGGGTTTCTTCACAAGCAGTCTCCAAAGAAAGTTTCAAGTGAGCGTATTCTTAATGAGCCAAAGTGAATAGCTCAATGTAATAGGCCAAATGTAAGAATGGCTCTGGTCAAACTCAAGAGATCTTGATTCATAACCAAAAAAAAAAAAAAAAGAATATTCCTAAACATAAATTATTGCTGATGATTTACACACACAAAAAAATATGTAAACATGCCAGCGTCATTGCGTTGAAATGTACGGTGAACATATTTACAGCTGTGACACTCTGTGATGCACATAACAGAAATATTGAAGAGTAAAAAAGAAGGTACGACAATTGTGCAGCCCAAGCTCTGTCCACGTATCCAGCAGGTCTCACAGAGTGATCTCACAGCGTAACAACCCCCAGCTCTGTCCATGTGTCACAACTCAAACTTCCAACTCTGCAAAGACTTTCCGGCACCATTTGACATTGGCAGCTTTAGGATGATCATCAAGTTGTAATCTCTGAATTTCCCATTGCTCGAGTTTCTCTTGAAAGCAAGCACTGTATTCTCTATCAAATGCTTCTGTTCAAATTAGAATCATATTCAATAAATATGTTACCTTGTAAAATATGTTAATAACTATTTACCATTCTTGTAACTAATATTTCTAAGAAATCAGGGCAAAAAAAAAGATTTTTTCTCAATATTTCACTCAATTAATTTTTTAAAGTTTTTTTTTGTTTGACATTATATATCTTATATGCTCATGTAGAAAGTAGAAAGTTAGTTGTGATCATAGATTTAAAAAAAAAACGTCACTTTTATGTTTTACATTTTCCTAATAGATAAAATGTTTTGTACCATGGTCAATATTCTCTCTGCCACATTCAGCGAATGACAAAAACAGAATCTCCCTATACATGCTGCGGAAACGTCTCTTCTTGGTGTTAATTTTCTTCCTAGCGCTAACCACAATTTTGACAGCAGCCAACACATCATTTCGTTTAATGGCAGAAACAATTTGCCACATTATGCTGTAGAGCAAAAGTGCAAATGAAGAGTAGTTAATGATGCAAAATATAGTAGAAGTACAGTCAGAGCAAAATTTTTTTTTTAAATCAGAAGTTTGCTATTGTATTTAAAAAGTTTGGCTACTGTGCTAAAAAGTTTAGCTATTGCAATGTCAGCTATAGGATTATTCTGTGAATCCAATAGTCTTTTTCTTATATCTCCGACAAGGTAATAGCTGTTGAAAGCCCCAATAGAATGAAAGAACTGGTCTAGGTGAACAAAATGCTACTTACGGTCGACTGAAGCAATCAGATTCTATAACTAACGCATCAACAACTGTAGACTTGTGACCTATTAGAAAATTACAAGACAATTAGTTGCAGAATAATATAGCCAGTACCTAATGATTTGTTAACGCAGAAATGCTGACAACGGCTAAACCACTAACCTGCTCGCCAAGCTAAATACATTGGAAGTCCTATCTCATCATGTATTCGAATGTTATCCCACTGGGGTCTTATCAAAATATTCTGGCTGGTGTAACTTTTGGTTTTATTGCCAGACTGGAGCTATAAAAATATAAACTTAGAAATAATCTTCACTAATAAAAGGCAATAACTTTATAATAGTACTACTAATTATAATAAATGAATTTAAGAAATAACAAAATCCACATTTCTAATGTTCTAGTGTCAGCTAGACTTGGTCTGACTGCAATATTCTAAGTTCTCCTTTTGTTTGACAAGTTTATGGTTGTTCCTTCAGAATGGAAGATCATTCTATACAAGCCCAAATCTCCCGTAGGGCAGTGGGAGATGGGAAAAGGCAGGGCTTCAAACCAGGACTATTGATACGACAGTCCAGAGCACGACATGACCAGGCAGCCACCAGCCTAACGATCTAATAACAATATTAACAGTACTAACAGTCTCTAAAAGTTATAACTGACCTCATCTTTCTTGTTGGCATTGAAAGCTTTTGATGTCAGCAGGAAACCTGTCAGGTGTGTTGGCAGTTCAATTCGACGGAAAAACCAAACCTAGTGGAGGGAGTATTTAATTTCATGTCAGTGCTATATTTTACTTCCACTTACTTAAGAGTTCAACTCTACTTGAAACAACTTGCTAGCCAACACACAGTTTCCTTATCAAATTAATATAGTGCTGGCAAAACAATAAAAAAACTGAGCTATTGTATAGAAGAAATATAAGAATTAAGATAACACAGCAGAGAAAACAAATACAAGGCTTTATAAAGCTAAAATGACACATGAATTGGTGAAAGATATTCAGGCAGCAACATGCTACATCAATGTTATTGTCACAAGTCAGATTCATGTTTTGAACCCATTCTAATGTCATTACACAAACATAAAAAGTATCAATGATTTCACCACAATATTGTATTCCTTTGTTCAAGAGAAAAAAATTTGTCAAGAAATCATTTAAAACATCATTAAAATTTTGAATGACATAAATGCTCACCAAATTCCAGAAAATAATTGGGTGATCCTCCACAAAAGTGTCGCTTACAAGGCACATGTTGCTCTCGTGATCCAACACAAACTCCACCTCTTTGCGCAAAACAAGGGGACTTAAGTAAGGCAAAACTATAGGCTCAGACGATGAGGCTGACCTGAATTAAAATAATTAGCAATTTGTACACATTCAAGAACTGATATAATGATTCTAATATACAATCGGCTTTATTCCTATTGAACATGATAAGATTTTTATAAAAATGTATTTTCAACAGCTATATATAATCAATGGAGGAGTGGTGGCTGAGTGGTAAAGGGCTTGGCTTCCGAACCGGCTTGAGTATATGTGAAGACTGGGATTTTAATTTCAGGATCTTTGGGCGTCTCTGAGTCCACCCAGCTCTAATGGGTACCTGACATTAGTTGGGGAAAAGTAAAGGCGGTTGATGGTTGTGCTGCTGGACACACGACACCCTCATTAACCGTAGACCAAAGAAACAGATGCCCTTTACATCATCTGCCTGTAGATCGCAAGGTCTGATTATACATAATCAATAGTTTAACTTGTGAATAATAAATTGAACAAACTTAACATTGTGTATATGTCTGTCATTGTAATTTGAGAGTGATCCTTAAACGCTTTGTATCATTAGGGGAAGAAGAATCTAAACCAATAGGGCATACAATGAATGTGATTTTTTTCGGTCGAACATCTTTTTACCTTGTCATAAAATCCTTTCTAATGCCTGGTTGTTCAGATGAAGCAGTCCCTTGCGGTGTCTCTTCTTCTATAGATAGGCTGAGAGGAGACCGTTGAAAAAAATGAGTTGGGCTATCCAAGCTGGACCCAAACCCAGACTCACTGGTCAGGCATTCACTCGTGCAACGTCGCCTTATAGTTTCAGCAGCTTCCTCAAAGGTAAGGGGCATCTCTCCGCGCTCCAGCGAGCTCTGTCCCTGGGCAACCAGTGAACCCATTGTGGACATTGCCAAGCCATCCTGTTGGTCTGTAATAGCAAGTAGCTTCTCTTTAGTTGGATAGCTCTTCTCAGTGCTGCCTGCTGATGCTCTATTCTCTCTCCAATCCTTCAAGCAAACACAAACAATAATTGTGACAATAAAAAAAAAGTGAGTATATTATATATTTCTTAGGGACTGACATTGTATAAAAAATAAGTCTTTTATGTCCCTGGAATCAATAAAGGTTTAAAATATAAACAGACTGTAAGCCTGTTAAAACTAAACCAGGCACTGACCTTAAGGTATATTTGTAGGTGTGGTACAAATTTGGCATGACAGTATGGACAGCTGAAACAGAAATGAAAGTGACTACAGAGGAGGACACAAAGTGAACCACACAATATGATATACCACATTTATCTTTTCAAAATCATGTCATTTAGATGATCATTTGTTCAACTTCTTTAAAATGTTTCATAAACCTTCTGTATCGGTATAAATAGAGACATTTAGCCGACAAAAACAAGCATATAGGATAGAAGTAGAAGAGGCTTTATTGATGTAAAATAGTTGATAGGCAATTAAAGTGGTTTGAGCAATCTGCTTCTTCCCACACTCTCTCTATCTAAGTGCTTTAATTACAAAATACAAATAATCTTTATTATCCATGAGAAAATTGGTCTTACAATTTGTGCATTAAAAAATACATTATAACTATAAAAACAAAATATACATTATCTTATCTTATCTTCTTATCTTATATAATACAGACGTTACTTCAAAAAAGAAGATGATTACGTCCTATGCGTCATGCATTTAGTCATGCATATTAACCAATGACTTAAATTTTGCCAAGTCACTAGTTTTCCTGGCTAGCTCAGGCAACCCATTCCATGCTCTAATAGCACTAGGGAAGAAGGAGTATTTGTACAAATTTGTCCTAGCATATGGGACGGGGAATGTGCCTTTATCTTTGTGTCCCTCAGAGTATTTTATTAAATTTTGTTTTTGTATTTGAAGATTATGGTTCAGTGTTTTATCTATAATTGCTACTTTACTTTTGAGTCTTCTGTCCTGAAGGCCTTCTAAATTTAGTGATTTTACTTAAGGTGTTACTCTAGTCAAATGTAAATATTCGTTTGTTATGAACCTCACTGCTCTATTTTGTGACTGTTCCAGTTTCTTAATGTTTTATTGAGTTGAGGGGTCCCAAACGGAGGATGCATATTCTATTATTGGCCTAACCAAGGTAAAATAACATTTTAGTTTTATGTTCTTATTTGATTTATAGAAATTTCTTTTAATAAACCCTAATGCTTTGATTTTTTTTTTATAGTTTCATCAACATGTGGATTCCATGACAGTTTTTCATTTATTATATTGGACATTCACACTAATTTCACTTAAACATTAGAGAAGAAATGTTTACATCAGATAGGTCAATTCTATTCAATAAATTGATTGCCAGGGGAACAAAGAGGTTTTTGTGTCTGTTTGTTTTTGTAAATGGTATCTTTGTTGCCCTTTTGTGTTGACATAATCAGCATTGCAATGAAATTAAATTTATCATCTAGGACAGTGCAAAGGTACTTAAAAGTTTGCACAATTTCTAGGTTCTCTCCAGCTGCAGAAACCCTGCAAAAACCTATTATCATTTCTTTGTTTTTTTTACATTGTGCAAGTCTCCATGATTGGACTATTGGACTGGAGCTCTTCATCTCACTCTAATTTAATGAGTAACAGAATGATTACATTGATATTTTTTAAGGAAACTAAAATGTCTTTTCAGTACATTAAATTTGCACAGTGATAATATCAAAAGTTTCAAAACTTTGGAGATTAGAAGCATCAAAAAACATGAATCTACTGGCAAACAGGAACATTTTAAAACACTCCATAACTGTGAAAGTGTTTGACAGAAAGATATTTGGTCAAGAATGTCAGATACAAGTTAGTCATCATCATCATCATCAAACTCCATTGGAGTGGGGGCTTGAGAGGCTCAAATCCTCTCCTGGACAGAAACCCTGCTGTCTTGCGTAGTGCATACATGTCGCCATACAGGTAGAGAATTTTAGGTTTCCCAGGCCTGTTGAGACGGAGATCAGCAAGTCTGGGGCGATAGAAGTTAGTACATCTGTTCATATTTAGAAACAATTATTTGTCAATAACATGACCTTTTTTTTTTAATAGTTTCACAATGATACTAAATTAAAAGCCTATTTATTCAGCAAGTTTTGTCAGTTTTACATTTACTGACTTCGAAAACCAAAATATCACAGTTTTTTTTTTCAAGAAATATTTCAAAACGCTTTGCGGAAAACAATAGTAGGATCACACAATTTGTCAATGCTAAAGAAAGATGAACCTAGCCTTATGAATTCAGTCAAAGCTAACGTAACATAGACACAGCCTCAGTCGTTGATAAAGAAATGATGAACCTAGCCTTATGAATTCAGTCAAAGCTAACGTAACATAGACACAGCCTCAGTCATTGATAAAGAAATGATGAACCTAGCCTTATGAATTCAGTCAAAGCTAACGTAACATAGACACAGCCTCAGTCGTTGATAAAGAAATGATGAACCTAGCCTTATGAATTCAGTCAAAGCTAACGTAACATAGACACAGCCTCAGTCGTTGATAAAGAAATGATGAACCTAGCCTTATGAATTCAGTCAAAGCTAACGTAACATAGACACAGCCTCAGTCGTTGATAAAGAAATGATGAACCTAGCCTTATGAATTCAGTCAAAGCTAACGTAACATAGACACAGCCTCAGTCGTTGATAAAGAAATGATGAACCTAGCCTTATGAATTCAGTCAAAGCTAACGTAACATAGACACAGCCTCAGTCGTTGATAAAGAAATGATGAACCTAGCCTTATGAATTCTGTCAAAGCTAACGTAACATAGACACAGCCTCAGTCGTTGATAAAGAAATGATGAACCTAGCCTTATGAATTCAGTCAAAGCTAACGTAACATAGACACAGCCTCAGTCGTTGATAAAGAAATGATGAACCTAGCCTTATGAATTCAGTCAAAGCTAACGTAACATAGACACAGCCTCAGTCGTTGATAAAGAAATGATGAACCTAGCCTTATGAATTCAGTCAAAGCTAACGTAACATAGACACAGCCTCAGTCGTTGATAAAGAAATGATGAACCTAGCCTTATGAATTCAGTCAAAGCTAACGTAACATAGACACAGCCTCAGTCGTTGATCAAGAAATGATGAAAGCAGCCCCTTCCCCTCCCCTCGATTCAGGCAACTCTCTAGAGTGTGTGTGTACTAACCTTGTGTTAAGGTTCGAATCCTCAGCTGACCAACCAGCCATAATCTCTTCATCATAGATGAGACGATTACATTTTGTACAACGGGAGCAGGAGCTTATCTCTACTTCCATCGCCAGCTCCATCTAGACCAAAAAAAAAAAAAAGAGACATCAGCACAATTCTAGATGTAGACTAGAGACATAATTATTTCACATCTAGAGTGTAGAGATTGATTTCCTTACCTTTATGAAGTCCTCTGCCAGCTGCTCAACAGAAGATCCTATTGCACCATTAGAAGGACGAGGGAAATCCCCAAGTTTAGTGTAATCCTCCAGGAAAGAAGGGGATGGTACACTTTCTGTAACAGAGGGCCAAATCTTTTAGTGTAGTAAATTGTGTTTCCGTTTACTTACTTAACAAACATTTTGTTGACTAGGACTTTAAAATGTTTTGAAACAAAGTTTTAACAAAAATATTTTTCATTCCCATTCCCATGCATAAATTACAAAGTAATGAAATAAAAAAAAAAGAGTTCAGGTTTGATATGTACAAAATGTATTATTTAGACATCACTTCAGATGTGGCTCCTACAGTCCTGAAAAACAATGGAGGCAGGAAAAAAGTAATTTGAGAATTACAGAAACAAAATCTAAGAGAAAAAAATGAAAAGCTGCTGTTAGGGACATGGAGAGGTCACAGAGAAAAGCTGTTGTTAGGGACATGGAGAGGTCACAGAGAAAAGCTGTTGTTAGGGACATGGAGAGGTCACAGAGAAAAGCTGTTGTTAGGGACATGGAGAGGTCACAGAGAAAAGCTGTTGTTAGGGACATGGAGAGGTCACAGAGAAAAGCTGTTGTTAGGGACATGGAGAGGTCACAGAGAAAAGCTGTTGTTAGGGACATGGAGAGGTCACAGAGAAAAGCTGCTGTTAGGGACATGGAGAGGTCACAGAGAAAAGCTGCTGTTAGGGACATGGAGAGGTCACAGAGAAAAGCTGTTGTTAGGGACATGGAGAGGTCACAGAGAAAAGCTGTTGTTAGGGACATGGAGAGGTCACAGAGAAAAGCTGTTGTTAGGGACATGGAGAGGTCACAGAGAAAAGCTGTTGTTAGGGACATGGAGAGGTCACAGAGAAAAGCTGTTGTTAGGGACATGGAGAGGTCACAGAGAAAAGCTGTTGTTAGGGACATGGAGAGGTCACAGAGAAAAGCTGTTGTTAGGGACATGGAGAGGTCACAGAGAAAAGCTGCTGTTAGGGACATGGAGAGGTCACAGAGAAAAGCTGCTGTTAGGGACATGGAGAGGTCACAGAGAAAAGCTGTTGTTAGGGACATGGAGAGGTCACAGAGAAAAGCTGTTGTTAGGGACATGGAGAGGTCACAGAGAAAAGCTGCTGTTAGGGACATGGAGAGGTCACAGAGAAAAGCTGCTGTTAGGGACATGGAGAGGTCACAGAGAAAAGCTGCTGTTAGGGACATGGAGAGGTCACAGAGAAAAGCTGCTGTTAGGGACATGGAGAGGTCACAGAGAAAAGCTGCTGTTAGGGACATGGAGAGGTCACAGAGAAAAGCTGCTGTTAGGGACATGGAGAGGTCACAGAGAAAAGCTGCTGTTAGGGACATGGAGAGGTCACAGAGAAAAGCTGCTGTTAGGGACATGGAGAGGTCACAGAGAAAAGCTGCTGTTAGGGACATGGAGAGGTCACAGAGAAAAGCTGCTGTTAGGGACATGGAGAGGTCACAGAGAAAAGCTGTTGTTAGGGACATGGAGAGGTCACAGAGAAAAGCTGCTGTTAGGGACATGGAAAGGTCACAGAGAAAAGCTGCTGTTAGGGACATGGAAAGGTCACAGAGAAAAGCTGCTGTTAGGGACATGGAAGAGTCACAGTGATGTGAAGAAATGACATAAATGACTAACTGATCTGCTGCTGGTGAGGTTAAGGGGCAGTGCTGGGATTTACCTATAGGAAACACAAGCTATAGCTTAGGGCCCCCCACTTGCTTAGGGGCGCCAAAAGTTTTAAAAAGAGCCAAGGAAAAATTGCTGTCTGTTGATTTCAAGGGTCGCCATATCACAAACTTCTCAGAGTCTATATCTGGTCCTTGTTAGAGGCAGAGAAAAGAAATGAGCGTGAACAGAAAGAATGGTGAGGTGGGACGCAAAAAAAAGGTTGTAGAATTAAAAATAAAAAATACTTAGAAAACCCCAATGAATATTATTAAGCCTTTGAACTGTGTTAGGAACTAGAGAGTGAAAAGACTGTATTATCATAGTTATTGTCATTAATAGGTCTAGGTCTTATTAAGGGCATCTCTGTGGATGTCTCAATGGAAGTAGACTTAGTCTAAATGTTAACGTTTTTCTCAATAAAAGTGAAATCACTGACCAGAACAAAGCTCACAAAATCTAAATGGGAAACAAAAAAGTTACTGAAGCAATAAAAACAAAAACAAAAAATAACAACAAAAACAAAAAATAACAACAAAAGGTTTAGCATTGAAATTACCTTTTTTATCAAGTCAAGATTCAAGGCTCTCTTGAGGTTTTCAATATTGCATAACTTTTTTTTTTTTCAACTAAGCACCATTTTTGTTTCTTAACAAAATTGTGTACCGAACAATTTGCATTGTTCCTTTCTTGATATGCTTCAAATGAAAGTCGCCAAAGAGTTTCTGTCAGTCAAACCCATTGTCATCAAAGTCAGTTAATAGTTTTTATGTGCAGATTGCAGCTGGGTCTGCCAAGTCACAAGAAATTTTGCATTCATTCTTAATCTTCAAAATCAAAGACAATGCCCTTTTTAGCGGCCCCCGAAAGGGGAAAAGATGCTATTAGTTTTGTGTGAAATGTCTGTCTGTCTGTCCCATTTAGATCTCATTAAACTAGGAAAGATAGTGAAAATCCGACATCATAATATTTTAGACCATTCAAGGTTCTGATGCAACGGCTACTTTTTTCTTTTCGGAAAGCGAAAACTCTAATTTTTCTAAACAAACTGTCTTTGTAACCTTGTTTGTTTTAATTAGTTTTAAGGCAGTTTACTTATTTTCCTCACAATGTAACAGAGCGTCAAGATTTTAAATTTGTTTTATGCACCAGTAAAAAGTTTGTCAAAATAGCTTTTGAGATTCTAAGTTTTCAATAATGACAATAAAAAAAACAGCAGCATAAAAATATAATTCGAGGGTCAAAGTTCACTCACCAAAAGACAAACCAGACATTCTCTTGTCAGTGTCATCCGTCACATCACTTTCCTCACTGTGACTCAGGAGATCCTGACTCCCACCATGACGCAGCCTATCTCGTATTGTCCCGCTGGTACTGCTACCATCATTGGCATCCAGCTCTTCATTTGACTGGGTCAAGGAGCCCAGAGAGCCATTTTTGATAGGAGTGGCTATTGTATTTTTGAGCTCATTAAGTTTAGTTAAGGCTGCTTTAGAAGCGTTGGAGGCATACTTAAGAAAACTACCAAAAGCTTCGTTTGTTTTCTTCAAGCTATGAGTCCTCTTGAACATAAAATCAGTGGCTTTCTCTCTACGAGTCTCGGTCAGTGAACTCACTGATTGTGAATCTTCAGAAATTTGTTTCACAGACCGTGTTTCAGTTTTATTATTAGACTCAGGCGAGTTAAGCATAGGGCCAGTCTCACTTAAGGACTGTTTAATCATAGACTCTGTCAACTGGTTGCTCAGCCTGTCCTCAGGTATAGATACTGACCTTCGGATTTCTCGACGGTTTACTGCGACATTATCAATGGGTCCATTTGATGTTGAGCTGCTTTGCAGGGTGTGGGAAGTTTTAGCTTCTGCTGATGAAGAGGAGCCACTGTTTGAAATATTACTATTGATAGGGAGAGATGTTGAGTCATTAATTATTTGAGAGCTTTGTTCAGTGATAGTCTGAAGAATGGATTTAGGTGTTGAGTTGTGATCACTCAGAGGATGACTAGAATATTCAGGAACTGTCCCAAGAACTGGACCTTCCTCCAAAGCCACAAAACCAGGCAAATAAGGACTAGGAGAATTGGTCTCAATGGTAGTCAGTGAAGAGTTCTCAGGGAGAAGTTGTAAATTTAACTCCACAGAATTGCACTCATTGTCTTTAGTGGATTGCACAAGAGAGTTACTGGTTTCACTACTGGAGGATTCAGACATTGTATGGCTACTGTCTTTAGGGACAAGTGATGCCAAAGAAATGTCATCTTCCTCCTTTTTTATCAAGTCTGAAAAGTTCAACCTTAACTTCAGTGGGTCGTCAGAGTCCTGACCATGACCTGCTGCAATGCGAGGAGGTCTCCAGCTGGCAAAAAGGCTCATTGAACGTGAGGGTTTAGGATGGTTCTCCCCTGCACTGCGGTGCCGCCGCCTTTTGGCTTCTTCGACTTGTAAACGTAGATCTGTATCTGGTAAACAGGAACTCTTCTCCACACATACTTTACTTAGCATGACCAGGCCACACGAGTTATTTACTAAGAGAGAGAGAGAGAGAGAGAGAGAGAAATAAAATACAATGTATAGTAGATTAACAAAAACAACCAGAAAATGGAATCTATAATGAATTTTTAATGTTAATAAAAAAAAAAGAAGGGGGAAAAATGATTTAAAAAAAAAAATGTGAAAGAATAAGATGACAAAAATATAGACTAAAAAGTGACTTTACAAGCTTTAAAAAGCACAACAACAAACAAACAAGGTTTTATATACAAAGAATAGCAGGGGTTTCTGTCCAGGGCTTTTGCAAAAGAGGATTTGAGCCTTTCGAGACCAAAGTGAGATCACCACATCTGTGTTCACTCACACAACATAGCTTTAAAATAGTTATTTAATAACTACAAATTTTGATTGAACCTAAATTAAGTCACTGTGTTGTAGCTTACAGCAGGAATAAACTTGTCTATATATGAAACTTTAAAATATACATGAGACTTTAAAACAAGAATTCAACAGATTTAGTGCAGAAATTTTACAAATTAGTTTGGAAGCATTTTTGGTAAAGATCATTGGTAAAGAATATATTTGACAAGACCAAGACTCTGCTAGGTAAACAATTGTTGAAAAAGTCAACTCACATAAAGAGCCTTTGAGTATTTCAAAATCATCTCTGTGATTTGGGTGGACAGAACTAACTGAACGCTTGACAATACTCCCAACACGTGGCCTGTGGCTGGCCCCATGGTGCTTGATCTTGTCATCTACAATATGGACTTCTAGGAGTTTTCAAGAAGTTAACAGAGTATGAAAAGAGAATTATAATGACGAGGCTAGATTCAAATGTATACTTTTGATATAATGATGTAAAGTTACAAGGGGAACTTGAAAATGTATTAATCTTAAAGTTACAAGTGGAACTTGAAAATGTATTAATCTTAAAGTTACAAGTGGAACTTGAAAATGTATTAATCTTAAAATTACAAGGGGAACTTGAAAATGTATTAATCTTAAAATTACAAGGGGAACTTGAAAATGTATTAATCTTAAAATTACAAGGGGAACTTGAAAATGTATTAATCTTAAAGTTACAAGGGGAACTTGAAAATGTATTCATCTTGTAGTTACAACTACAAGATTGACTTGATGAACAGAACTTCAAAGAGAACTTTCTGGTACAAATGAAATTACAAGGAAACTTGACTACGCACTAACCTTTTTTGACTTTGTCAAGGTGCTGCTTTGGTTTTTGGTTAGTTCCAACCAACAGATTGAGAGGATTCCATGCATCCATTCTGGATTTCATTTCATTGGAGGCTGGAGAGGTGGACATGACGTTATCATTCACAGCTATGACTATCTGGGAAAGTCGTTTTACATCTTCTTGTGTCATAGAGTTATAGCCCCTGTCAGACACACCTCCTGAACAAAGCATCACAGAAAGTAAATCATATATTTAATTTTAGCATATCATATTTGATCCAGTATGTCCAAAAAAAAAAAAGGCAAAATAACCAAAGCATTTTCTTCACTCTTAATGGATGATTTGGGAGAACAAACACACAAACATTGCACTCTATCCAGAAGAAATGAAGAGACCAATAGTGAATAGAATAAATGAGAAATGGACAAGCTCTCATCCGAATCACAAGAAAGATGAGGCTTATTATAAGCTTTGAGCTTACCTTTTGTTTGTTAACAGCGCTCTAGAAATTAAATTATTACTATTAGCTATCCCGACGAGATCAACATATAATTATTTGCCTCAGAACGAGACACAACAGAATGAGACAAGATGTGTTTCAGAAGCAAAAAATTGGACTAGCAAAATCTGCCCACAGGGAGTGTCACCTAAGAATGCTGACCATGTCCTTCAAAACTGCATGCTTTGCCAAGAGACCCAAACAAGACACGGGCCCCAAAACACCCCTATAGAAAGAAAACTATATGGAGAGCTCACTGATTTGGAAACCACTGCACAGTTCATCTTATATATTGGTCTAGTTATCTGAATGCTCCAACATAAAAATGAGAACCAGGAAGAAGAAGAAATGGATGACTGGTACTGTAATTAGAATAACACTACCAGAAGTACCCATTTCTTGGCCTTATTAAACAAGATCAAAGGAAACGAGTACAAACACATTTCCCATTACTAATTATTCAAGTAACAATCAACCGCCTTAACTTTTCCCCAACTAGTGTCAGGTACCCATTAGAGATGGGTGGAGTCAGGGGCCCCCTAAAAATCCCGAAATTCAAAGTCCCAGTCTTCACAAAGATTCGAACCATGGTGACCATAGTGCTAACTTAAACTTTGGTAAATATAAAAATATACAAAGCACTTGGAGTTCACAGTTATGTGTTACATTATTGTAGCCACCACATAAACATTTTCACTATTTAGGTCAAGCTAGTCAATAAATGTACCAAATGGTACAGCACTCAATCAGCATGTTATAGTACTCAAAGACTGTTCTAAACATACCAGTGCTCATCCTCTCCTCCAGACTGCCGTTATTCTTGTTCAGCGAATCCTCAGAAGTGTGTTCACTGCCTATTGGTATAACTGGGTCAGTTTTCACCACATCAGTTTTCTGTTGGCTGGCAGCCTCTCCCAGATAGCTTTCAGCACTGGTGTGACTGATCTGATCAAACTCACTGCCAGAGTTGGAGTATAGTGACAAGCTGCGACGACGTATTGTTCTTCGGAACTGGGCCACACCAATAATTACATTGCGAATCCTCAACCACCTGAGACGGCCCTTTGATTGGGGAGATGGCCACTTAGCTTCTAGCATCACCTGTCAATAATACATTTTCTTTTTATTATTATGAACATAAGGTGACAAAAAAAATTTAACATTTGTTGGATTCACTTCATACAATGCTAAGTATGCTAACTCATAGATAGGGGCATATAGTCTTGAAACTCATTGGGGCTCAAGCACCACTAATATCTTACTGACTAGTTCTCTCAATTTTTCTACAGAATGTCTGGGGAACTCATTAAAACATAACATAAAGATACAAAAAGTTTTATGTTGGGACAACTTTAAAAAAAACAACTTCCAAATGCCAATAGCTGTTTAGACAAGATGAAACCAATTACATATAGAACTTAATTATTTCTTTTTTGTTTTTAAGAAAACCTGTAAATTATAAGGACTAAATGAAGACGTTAACTTACTTTAGACCCAAATTTCAGTGTCTGGTTAACTAGCAAAATAAATATTAAATATAGATATATAGACAAAATTATGGCTACTGTCAACCATTTAAAAGAAACGGTTATGATGTTAATTCCATGAAGGTGTAAATGGAATAAAACACAAATCACACACGCATAGAACGTCTAAAAAAAATAAATTAAAAAAAATGACTTGACTCACCTTATTGTAGTAACCATAAGTGATAGCATTGGGGTGGACACCCTGTTTTTTCATTATAGTAAACACCTGAACAGCCAGCCCTGGTTTGTTGTACTGGCCTGCCAACTGCATCATCACTCGATAACAGAGCTGCAAGGAAGTTTTCAATCAACAACATTTTTATGGCTCAAAATATGTGTGTGTGTGTTTTTGATCAGCGATGCTGAACAAAGAACAGGACACTAAGATGCAAATGTATCTTCACTTTAATGTGCACGCATGTATTCTGTGTAGTTACCTCATCAACTGTGCTGAGTTTGTCTTCCTGCATCTTCCTCATCACAGCCATACCAACCTTCAAAGCTTCCATCTTTTTGGGGTGACTCTGAACATATGAAGGGAAAACGACAAACCACAGGCTGTAGCAGTAACTGAGAAGACACCTGGAACAGAGTGTGTTGTTTTTTTTTTTTGTTATAGGCTTGTAATACTTATGACCCTAGTTGTTTTGTTTTGTTTTTTTTGTTATATGGGGGGGGGGAGAGGGAAATGCTAAATTAGTAGAAGCCAAGTGACTATGACAAGCAGTACATTGAAATAACAATAATTTTATAGCCTACTCCATCCAGCAGGCTCTCCTGCAGAAAGACAGGTGATGGGGTGGGCAGGGTTTGAGCCTGAGACTATAGTGAGTCAAGAGTGCATGTAACCCACATAATCAGGACTCTTTCTATGAAAATGACTGACAAGTTATACTTACTTAGCCCAAGATTTTGGATTTCCAACTTGCTGCTGAGCAACCTGTAAACATATTCAAAGCTTTTAACAGTGAAGATAGGAACATGTTGGTACAATTTATAACATTATATATATGAACATGTTGGTATGATTTATAACACTATATGCATGAATGTGTTTGTACCAATAAGAATCATTACAAATACACAGTTAACAGTATCTCACCATAAGGATGGTGAGAGTTACCTTCTGGGCAGATTTGATTTCCTGTTTTGTTCTGCGGGCCAGTGGACTATTGGGACAAAGCTGCTTGCTGGGCACCGACAGAATCTCTTTCTTCTTGGTCAGGAACAAGTCCTGCTTTAGCTTAGGGAACCCATTGTAGCTGCAATAATATGATGGACAGTTCAATACTAGAAGTTGATGCAATGAGAACTCATTATAAAATAATGAATTTAAACCAATGACCTCAAAAGTTAATAATTGAATATCTCACCTGTATTTGACTCCTTCAGGTAGACCAACAGGCTCTGGAGGCATGATGAACACAGTCCGTTCACTACAGAGGAAAAACAAGCAAAATATTTTTTTAAAAATACTTTTTACAAACAGCTTACATAAGGTAAATAACTAAGACTAAGACTGCTTTATTGATCCTTACGGAACTTTGTTGTGATTACAAGGACTCTTTTCTCATATAAAGACTACACAACAAAAACATACACATAAATACAACAGACACAACGTAAAGAGTTCATTCAGTGACTACACACAGGCATCTTGGTGCTTTTCATGTTTCCTGATCAATGAGTGACGGTGATAGTCTGACCGAGTGAGATACGAACGAGTTTTTGTACCGCTCTGTTCTTTTTTTGATTGACAGCAGTCGCCCACTTCCCAATGACCTGGGCAGTTTTCTTTGTCAGAGTTCCAAGGTGATAACGCCTAGATATTTATATGCCTTTACTTGTTCTATAGATGTAGTGTTTATTTGCAATTCACATATAGTTTGATTTTCTTTCTGAAATCTATTATAAGTTCTTTAGTTTTTGTGACATTCAGTTCTAGAAAGTTGTCGGTGCACCAGTTTGTAAACTCTTCTATCCAGCTTCGATACTGAGTTTCGTCTCCTGAAATAAGGCCGACTATGGCAGTATTATCAGCGAATTTAATGAGTTTAACCGAGTCATAGATGCTTCTTATGTCATTAGTGTAAAGAGTGTACAGTACAGGAGAAAGTACACAACCTTGAGGAGCACCCGTACATAGTACTCGAGTTGACGATTTGATGTTGTTGACTTTTAACATACTGAGGGCGTTGGGTTAAAAAGTTTTGAACCCATGTTTGTACGTACTACTACTACTACTGACATTCTCTCAATACTGCAAGATGTATTCCCTTTTATACATAAAAAACAACATTAATTAATTGCCACATATTGGTTAATCATTTTTTTGAGAATTCATGTGTTGTCATCAACATTGACTAAGTGAAGGGAATGTGGGAGAACTAATGTGTACAAGATTTGAACCAAAGAGACAAACAGAGTGAGTTTAATATCAGCTTCGTAACAAGACATTCTAATGTTTAGTACTGGATACTTTCATAGGATTAATTCAAACGGCATTTTTTTTCTGTAAAAAAAACAACAACATTATCTTACACTATTTCTAAATCTTACCTCATCTGGCTGTTGTCAATTTCAATTAGTTTTGGTTCATCTCTGGTTTCATCAACCTAGGGACCAAATTACACAATATTTTTTAAAGCCATGAGAAAACTAAGCAACTTTGTAACATGCACGCATGGCAATGATGAACTAACGACTAAATAGAAATGAGAAAACTAAGCAACTTGTAACATGCACGCATGGCAATGATGAACTAACAACTAAATAGAAATGAATAAAATGGAATGTACCTTCTCTGTACATTCATCAAAGAAGGCAAAAATGACATCTTTATCTGACACAAAAGATCTCTCCTCGATGAACCGGAAGAACATCTGTGTGCGCATCATCTGGGAGTAAAACTTGGTGTTGGCTTTATCTCTGCTCTTGAGGAAACCTAAAACATAACAATACAATAGCCGGTTTTTAATACTCAACAAAGAAATAGAAAATATTTGAATCAAAAGAATTGATCTTGCAACAAAACTGCACATCATCTCACCATTTGATCACCCGTACAGTAGTTATACATAACAATAATGAAAAAGGTAGATCAAGAATTAAGTTTTCCCCATTTAAAGTTCCAAAGAAGAATTCTAAGCATCATTTATTTTGCTGTATTAAAATGAAATTAGCCTATTAAAAAAAAGATACAAAAGTAGTATTTATACAATATAACAAACAAAATAATTCTCAAAAAAAAATTATGATTTTTTACTTAAGGTGACTGAAAATAAAAGTGTACACCTATTGATATTTAATAAAATATTTATAAAAAAAAAGAGATCTATCAAGCCTGACCTACCCTGCATATCAAACAACGAAGCGGCATCAGTTGCCCTTAAGTTGGGCTGTTTTGTTATTGGGTTTAAGAAGTTCTTGTAATCCTTTAACAAACTGGCAGTAAATCTGAGACACACTTCTTGTATAGACAGTTCCAGTTGCATCTGAATGAAACACAATACAAACAGAGGAGTAGAATATAGAATTTAAACACCTGAATCAAAGCACAGAATATGAAAAAAAACAAAACAACATGAAAACATCACAATTGAATTAGTGGTAGATTATTTCTCCATTCTAATTAAATGGTTTTCTTTTTCAAGAAGAAAAAAAATTTGTGTTCGCTAACACTTCTTGATATTTCTTAAACTGTAACACCAGATTTATGAACAGAATGCTCACATCTCTCTTCTTTCTTCTAAAGTCAATATCAAAGTGAGTCATCTCCAGCGACACCTCGTCATTCGTGACTTTATTTATGTTCAGACTGCTGACTTTATCGTACAACCTTAATAAGCTTTCCTGGAGCACACGGGTTGGCTTCTGAAACAAAATCATTTTAATTGATAGAATGGTAGATCTTAGTGTACTGATTGAACAATGCATGATTAATTAATT
>JAZGLO010003975.1:0-24729 GCA_036873155.1 Biomphalaria sudanica
AAAAAATGAATGAAATGATCTGGACATTGGTTCTGCGTGGTTCAATAGAATGAGATTGAAATTTGTCAAACGTATTAGTGTACGTATATTAGAAAACTTGTGTTGACCTGTCTCTTGCATTCTAAACTACAGAAAATATATTCACTTAATATTGTCAGAGGCACAAGAAATAATTGTTGCAAGGGACATAGCTCATGAATTGAAATTTAGCCTCTCTCTCAGCAGTAAGATAAAACTAGAACTTGAATTTTTTTCACTTTCTAATTAAAAAATCATAACCTGTTACAGTGTAAACGAGTCTATTACTTACAGCCTGTCAGCCCTATTGGAGTATGGGCCACCAACATAGTCCTGAACAAGTCTATTACTTACAGCCTGTTAGCCCTATCGGAGTATGGGCCACCATCATAGTCCTGAACAAGTCTATTACTTACAGCCTGTTAGCCCTATGGGCCACCAACATAGTCCTGAACAAGTCTATTACTTACAGCCTGTTAGCCCTATGGGCCACCAACATAGTCCTGGGCCATGTTGTTCCAGGTGTAACCAAACTTAAATATGTCTGTCTCTAGTGCTCTCTCTCTCTCTCTGACCTTGTGGGATCCACATCCTTGTGATGCTAGTTGGTGATTTGTGCAAGTGTGTGCCCAATCCAGCATCATCTTCTCTTTCTGATTTCTTCTTCTACAGGAGTTTGGTTGGTTCTTTGCAAGAGGCCACTGTTGCTGATGGTGTCTGGCCAACGAATATGAAGGATTCTTCGTAGGCAACTGTTGTTGAAAGTTTTCACTTTCCTAATGGCAATTTTAGTTGTTCTCCAGGTCTACACTCCATAAAGCAAGATGGCCTTAACATTTGAGTTAAAGAGACAAATCTTTGTTGTCAGGGAAATTTCTCTAGCCGTCCAGATGAAGGCGACCCTTGCTTTTCCGATTCTTGCCTTGACATCAACATCTGTTTCATGTATGATGCTACCCAAGTAGGTGAAGGATTCTACTTTCTCCAAGGGACAGCCATTCTAAGTGATGGGTTCTGTGCTAGCTGGGTTTAATCTTCATTATCTTTGTCTTATCCAAAAACAAGTATATACATTAGTTTAAATTTTTGTTTCTTTTAATTTATAAATAATAAATCTATAAAATTTGTCTCATGTGACATTGACATGGTACATGTTCAAATATAACACATTTTATGGACAAGAAATAACTACTACTTTAATCAGGCTTTTTATTATGTAATGCCAACATTTTATCTTTCATTTTTACTTACTCCTGTGTATACATTTTTTTTGGTCACTAAGTGCAAATGCCAATAATCATGTTTTCTATAGATTTAAATTGTTCTACACCAGTTCAGTTTTGAAGAGTCAGGATACCTTTGTCAATGTGTGTGATATATGCATGTATTTGCCAGAAAGGAAAGTCTTCATTAGCCACTTTAATGGAATAGTAATTATTTATATCTATTGTATCTAATAATGTCCATAAATTATCTACAGTGATTTTTGAAATGAATAAAAAAAATATAGCATATAAGTGTTTTCTTTAGTCTTGACTTGAATTGTTTTCAATTCCATATCTGGTCTACTAAAGAAACTTCAACCTAATATCTTCTTTCAAGTGTTGTCATGCTAAAGTTTTATCTGCTATTTGATATAATTCTTTTTTTTTTACAAATTTGCATTTATTCACTATTTGTATATTTTATGACTACAGAGTTAGACCACTTCTGATCCATGACTGTTGTTCATGATTTACTGCTTATAAAATATTGATGAGACAAATGTTGAAGCTAACAATTCAAATTGTATAGCTCTTTATATCTTGATTATTTTAGAACCAGAAATTTCTTCTATCAGTCAATGCTAGCTCAGTAAAACCTTGACCTATGGGGTTACTGTGAAAATGCCACCAGGGATCTCTTCTGGTTAGAACCCATTTTCATTGGAACATCTCAAGAAAGACCAAGTCAGACCTCAAACATGTCATTTCTCTGTACTGTCACAGGAATGAATGCAACTAATGTCCACCTCCTTTCTATTAACATACTGGGAATATATTAGTACTAGTACAACTCGTGCTTTAAGTGTTTCCAAAAATTTATTGACTGAAAAAATAGTTTGTTGACTACAACAGCATAGAACAAATACCTATCACAAACTGTATGAAGCTGAAGCAATGAATAAATTGAAATGGAGACAACGCATTCAACTGGCTGAGTTAAGGGAGACAACTCTTACTGGTCAAGCTCCACATTTGAACCAATTATTTTCATCGAACCTTTTATAGCACAAGATGGTAGGGGGGGGGGGGGGTGAAGAAAGAAGTAGAGAGACTAATCATGGGCTTTATCCCAACGAAATGAGGAATGAGTAGAGAGACTAATCATGGGCTTTATCCCAACGAAATGAGGAATGGGTAGAGAAGGTTATGGTGGACATCATCTTTTTTCAAGTTCAGAGTGAAATGGAATAAGGATATTGAGATGAACAGTTCTGTGAGGTTAATGTTTAAGTTGTTTACACACAGCAGAGATATGCCCACTCCACTTCAAACACAGTACAAAATTAGTTTGGTAACATAGCAACTCCATTTGACTGGCTTCTATTTGGAATCCTCTGACCACAATGACAAATTTCATAGCCATGATAACATGAAGTTTTTTAACAAGGAAATTGTTGAATCAACTGAAAGACACTATCCTCAGTACATACAATCCTCACTTCATATTTCTACAGACACAATCATCACATACTTCCATAGTCTTTAGACAATCATCACATACTTCCATAGTCTTTAGACACAATCATCACATACTTCCATAGTCTTTAGACAATCATCACATACTTCCATAGTCTTTAGACAATCATCACATACTTCCATAGTCTTTAGACAATCATCACATACTTCCATAGTCTTTAGACAATCATCACATACTTCCATAGTCTTTAGACAATCATCACATACTTCCATAGTCTTTAGACAATCATCACATACTTCCATAGTCTTTAGACAATCATCACATACTTCCATAGTCTTTAGACACAATCATCACATACTTCCATAGTCTTTAGACAATCATCACATACTTCCATAGTCTTTAGACAATCATCACATACTTCCATAGTCTTTAGACAATCATCACATACTTCCAGTCTTTAGACAATCATCACATACTTCCAGTCTTTAGACAATCATCACATACTTCCATAGTCTTTAGACAATCATCACATACTTCCAGTCTTTAGACAATCATCACATACTTCCATAGTCTTTAGACAATCATCACATACTTCCATAGTCTTTAGACAATCATCACATACTTCCATAGTCTTTAGACAATCATCACATACTTCCATAGTCTTTAGACAATCATCACATACTTCCAGTCTTTAGACAATCATCACATACTTCCAGTCTTTAGACAATCATCACATACTTCTAGTCTTTAGACAATCATCACATACTTCCAGTCTTTAGACAATCATCACATACTTCCAGTCTTTAGACAATCATCACATACTTCCAGTCTTTAGACAATCATCACATACTTCCAGTCTTTAGACAATCATCACATACTTCGTCTTTAGACAATCATCACATACTTCCAGTCTTTAGACAATCATCACATACTTCCATAGTCTTTAGACAATCATCACATACTTCCAGTCTTTAGACAATCATCACATACTTCCATAGTCTTTAGACAATCATCACATACTTCCATAGTCTTTAGACAATCATCACATACTTCCAGTCTTTAGACACAATCATCACATACTTCCATAGTCTTTAGACAATCATCACATACTTCCGTAGTCTTTAGACACAATCATCACTACATGCTTCCATAGACTTTTACGAGTTTAAAACCAACCAATAACATCAATGATTTAGTCTTTAAACCAAATGGACAAGAACATTATTGCAGTAGTTCTTTGACCAATGGAGGTGTAGAAATTCAACTCATTGAGCAAATGAATATTTCTTCAATTTTGATACAATCATTAAAAAAAAATAGAAAAGGATTCTATGCACAATACAAGAAGTTCATATTGCAGTGACAAATACTTGATAATAAAACATTGCTGAATTTAACAAGCACTCATTCCCTCGTTAGTTAAAAAAAAATAATTAATAACAGTATACTCCACCCAATGCCAATATCACAAAGACTAAGTTAAAGTAAAACTAGAGCTGACTATAAGATCCAAGTTCACCGTATAAGACGATTAATGTCTCTGTGAGAGAGAGAGGGAGAGTGGAATGTGCAACTCAAAGACATTATCTACCAGTTCCTTGTAATTGAAATAAACATAAAATACAACTGTGAGTCATCTAAACCTCACTTCTGACACCAACTTAAACCCCATACACAATGTTTTCTAATAACTCGAGTGTTGTACTTAAAAAAGAGTGTTAAATTTTGTTGCTATCCCAACCTCTGAAGTTGACAAGTTTTTACCCCAAAACATCTCAAGGTATGCTGCTGATGGTCTGGTGTTAATGCTCATTAGCTTATTTGCCTATGAGGCAACAATGCTTATTGCAATCATCAACCAACCATAACAAACTTTTTAACCCTTCCCTTTCAAAACAATATTAACAACCATAGGACACATTTCTAATTGAACCACTAGTCTGCTCTCAACGTTAAATGATTCATACTGACATAGTCCTTGTGCAAAAGTTAAACAATATTATGCTGATTTGAACATGTTACTCAAGTATTTTTCCACTGGCGATTTCACTGAATGAGAAAAGTACTTTTAACTCCTTTCATTGTTGCTAGTAAAGTCACTGTGCAAATGAAGGCAAAATATAAGTCTTTACAAAATGATAATATGGGCTGAACAGAACACAGTGGTTTAATAAACTAAAAACTAAATATTGCATTATTTAATTCCCTTCAACAAGCATTGTTCTTTAAATCCTACATACAAAGAGTTCTAATACTAGATTGAGCCAAAAGTTAAATAGAGATTCTACTGCAGGAAAAAAGCTTAGGCAATTACTACAGAAATAGAAGAAATACTAAAGCAGAACTACTGATACTACAGAAAAAAACTTACAAAAAAAAAGTTTTCAGTGAGTAATCTATATAAATGAATGCCGCCAGAACTAGACAGTAATGTCAAGATGCTGCTGATCTGAGGTATAGGTGAAGACTCGACAGCACTGAAGATAGAAGATAAGGCTGTTTTAGAAGGGTTTGACTATTTACACTAATGATGATTAAAGGTCAACTAAGGTCCAATAGAAAGAGCAGATTACAAATGAAAACTTTTGTCTAACTTAGAATTGGGGCTAATCCCTATTTGGATCAATTCTTTTGATCCTATTTCTAAAAATTCTGAAGAGTGTTCAGCTCATAGCTTACACCATTTCTATGACTTACATCATAACACATGGCTTAGACATTCTCCTGAGCCATTCTAACAGACAATATTAAGTTTGAATAGACACTATAAATATATTTATACGTAAAAAGGTCATCTATAAAGTGTAACACATTTAGACAATATTAGTTACAAAGAAAACAAGTACTAAAGCATTTCAACAGAATAGTAACAACTGGTGTCATTGTATCACTTGACTGGCTGCATATATGTACACAGTTATATACATCTGAATTGCAATTCAGAAAGTCAATATCACATTGCCCAAACACGCACCTTTTTGTCATTCATAGGGAATTAGGTTTCTTCACAAGCAGTCTCCAAAGAAAGTTTCAAGTGAGCGTATTCTTAATGAGCCAAAGTGAATAGCTCAATGTAATAGGCCAAATGTAAGAATGGCTCTGGTCAAACTCAAGAGATCTTGATTCATAACCAAAAAAAAAAAAAAAAGAATATTCCTAAACATAAATTATTGCTGATGATTTACACACACAAAAAAATATGTAAACATGCCAGCGTCATTGCGTTGAACTGTACGGTGAACATATTTACAGCTGTGACACTCTGTGATGCACATAACAGAAATATTGAAGAGTAAAAAAGAAGGTACGACAATTGTGCAGCCCAAGCTCTGTCCACGTATCCAGCAGGTCTCACAGAGTGATCTCACAGCGTCACAACCCCCAGCTCTGTCCATGTGTCACAACTCAAACTTCCAACTCTGCAAAGACTTTCCGGCACCATTTGACATTGGCAGCTTTAGGATGATCATCAAGTTGTAATCTCTGAATTTCCCATTGCTCGAGTTTCTCTTGAAAGCAAGCACTGTATTCTCTATCAAATGCTTCTGTTCAAATTAGAATCATATTCAATAAATATGTTACCTTGTAAAATATGTTAATAACTATTTACCATTCTTGTAACTAATATTTCTAAGAAATCAGGACAAAAAAAAAGATTTTTTCTCACTATTTCACTCAATGAATTTTTTAAAGTTTTTTTTTGTTTGACATTATATATCTTATATGTTCATGTAGAAAGTAGAAAGTTAGTTGTGATCATAGATTTAAAAAAAAAACGTCACTTTTATGTTTTACATTTTCCTAATAGATAAAATGTTTTGTACCATGGTCAATATTCTCTCTGCCACATTCAGCGAATGACAAAAACAGAATCTCCCTATACATGCTGCGGAAACGTCTCTTCTTGGTGTTAATTTTCTTCCTAGCGCTAACCACAATTTTGACAGCAGCCAACACATCATTTCGTTTAATGGCAGAAACAATTTGCCACATTATGCTGTAGAGCAAAAGTGCAAATGAAGAATAGTTAATGATGCAAAATATAGTAGAAGTACAGTCAGAGCAAAATTTTTTTTTAAATCAGAAGTTTGCTATTGTATTTAAAAAGTTTGGCTACTGTGCTAAAAAGTTTAGCTATTGCAATGTCAGCTATAGGATTATTCTGTGAATCCAATAGTCTTTTTCTTATATCTCCGACAAGGTAATAGCTGTTGAAAGCCCCAATAGAATGAAAGAACTGGTCTAGGTGAACAAAATGCTACTTACGGTCGACTGAAGCAATCAGATTCTATAACTAACGCATCAACAACTGTAGACTTGTGACCTATTAGAAAATTACAAGACAATTAGTTGCAGAATAATATAGCCAGTACCTAATGATTTGTTAACACAGAAATGCTGACAACGGCTAAACCACTAACCTGCTCGCCAAGCTAAATACATTGGAAGTCCTATCTCATCATGTATTCGAATGTTATCCCACTGGGGTCTTATCAAAATATTCTGGCTGGTGTAACTTTTGGTTTTATTGCCAGACTGGAGCTATAAAAATATAAACTTAGAAATAATCTTCACTAATAAAAGGCAATAACTTTATAATAGTACTACTAATTATAATAAATGAATTTAAGAAATAACAAAATCCACATTTCTAATGTTCTACTGTCAGCTAGACTTGGTCTGACTGCAATATTCTAAGTTCTCCTTTTGTTTGACAAGTTTATGGTTGTTCCTTCAGAATGGAAGATCATTCTATACAAGCCCAAATCTCCCGTAGGGCAGTGGGAGATGGGAAAAGGCAGGGCTTCAAACCAGGACTATTGATACGACAGTCCAGAGCACGACATGACCAGGCAGCCACCAGCCTAACGATCTAATAACAATATTAACAGTACTAACAGTCTCTAAAAGTTATAACTGACCTCATCTTTCTTGTTGGCATTGAAAGCTTTTGATGTCAGCAGGAAACCTGTCAGGTGTGTTGGCAGTTCAATTCGACGGAAAAACCAAACCTAGTGGAGGGAGTATTTAATTTCATGTCAGTGCTATATTTTACTTCCACTTACTTAAGAGTTCAACTCTACTTGAAACAACTTGCTAGCCAACACACAGTTTCCTTATCAAATTAATATAGTGCTGGCAAAACAATAAAAAAACTGAGCTATTGTATAGAAGAAATATAAGAATTAAGATAACGCAGCAGAGAAAACAAATACAAGGCTTTATAAAGCTAAAATGACACATGAATTGGTGAAAGATATTCAGGCAGCAACATGCTACATCAATGTTATTGTCACAAGTCAGATTCATGTTTTGAACCCATTCTAATGTCATTAAACAAACATAAAAAGTACCACAATATTGTATTCCTTTGTTCAAGAGAAAAAAATTTGTCAAGAAATCATTTAAAACATCATTAAAATTTTGAATGACATAAATGCTCACCAAATTCCAGAAAATAATTGGGTGATCCTCCACAAAAGTGTCGCTTACAAGGCACATGTTGCTCTCGTGATCCAACACAAACTCCACCTCTTTGCGCAAAACAAGGGGACTTAAGTAAGGCAAAACTATAGGCTCAGACGATGAGGCTGACCTGAATTAAAATAATTAGCAATTTGTACACATTCAAGAACTGATATAATGGACACAGTCAATAAATAAAAAAAAAGGCTTTACTGATATCTTATCATTATCTTAGATTCTAATATACAATCGGCTTTATTCCTATTGAACATGATAAGATTTTTATAAAAATGTATTTTCAACAGCTATATATAATCAATGGAGGAGTGGTGGCTGAGTGGTAAAGGGCTTGGCTTCCGAACCGGCTTGAGTATATGTGAAGACTGGGATTTTAATTTCAGGATCTTTGGGCGTCTCTGAGTCCACCCAGCTCTAATGGGTACCTGACATTAGTTGGGGAAAAGTAAAGGCGGTTGATGGTTGTGCTGCTGGACACACAACACCCTCATTAACCGTAGACCAAAGAAACAGATGCCCTTTACATCATCTGCCCTGTAGATCGCAAGGTCTGATTATACATAATCAATAGTTTAACTTGTGAATAATAAATTGAACAAACTTAACATTGTGTATATGTCTGTCATTGGAATTTGAGAGTGATCCTTAAACGCTTTGTATCATTAGGGGAAGAAGAATCTAAACCAATAGGGCATACAATGAATGTGATTTTTTTCGGTTGAACATCTTTTTACCTTGTCATAAAATCCTTTCTAATGCCTGGTTGTTCAGATGAAGCAGTCCCTTGCGGTGTCTCTTCTTCTATAGATAGGCTGAGAGGAGACCGTTGAAAAAAATGAGTTGGGCTATCCAAGCTGGACCCAAACCCAGACTCACTGGTCAGGCATTCACTCGTGCAACGTCGCCTTATAGTTTCAGCAGCTTCCTCAAAGGTAAGGGGCATCTCTCCGCGCTCCAGTGAGCTCTGTCCCTGGGCAACCAGTGAACCCATTGTGGACATTGCCAAGCCATCCTGTTGGTCTGTAATAGCAAGTAGCTTCTCTTTAGTTGGATAGCTCTTCTCAGTGCTGCCTGCTGATGCTCTATTCTCTCTCCAATCCTTCAAGCAAATACAAACAATAATTGTGACAATTAAAAAAAAATTGAGTATATTATATATTTCTTAGGGACTGACATTGTATAATAAATAAGTCTTTTATGTCCCTGGAATCAATAAAGGTTTAAAATATAAACAGACTGTAAGCCTGTTAAAACTAAACCAGGCACTGACCTTAAGGTATATTTGTAGGTGTGGTACAAATTTGGCATGACAGTATGGACAGCTGAAACAGAAATGAAAGTGACTACAGAGGAGGACACAAAGTGAACCACACAATATGATATACCACATTTATCTTTTCAAAATCATGTCATTTAGATGATCATTTGTTCAACTTCTTTAAAATGTTTCATAAACCTTCTGTATCGGTATAAATAGAGACATTTAGCCGACAAAAACAAGCATATAGGATAGAAGTACAAGAGGCTTTATTGATGTAAAATAGTTGATAGGCAATTAAAGTGGTTTGAGCAATCTGCTTCTTCCCACACTCTCTCTATTTAAGTGCTTTAATTACAAAATACAAATAATCTTTATTATTCATGAGAAAATTGGTCTTACAATTTGTGCATTAAAAATACATTATAACTATAAAAACAAAATATACATTATCTTATCTTATCTTCTTATCTTATATAATACAGACGTTACTTCAAAAAAGAAGATGATTACGCCCTATGCGTCATGCATTTAGTCATGCATATTAACCAATGACTTAAATTTTGCCAAGTCACTGGTTTTCCTGGCTAGCTCAGGCAACCCATTCCATGCTCTAATAGCACTAGGGAAGAAGGAGTATTTGTACAAATTTGTCCTAGCATATGGGACGAGGAATGTGCCTTTATCTTTGTGTCCCTCAGAGTATTTTATTAGATTTTGTTTTTGTATTTGAAGATTATGGTTCAGTGTACTTTACTTTTGAGTCTTCTGTCCTGAAGGCTTTCTAAATTTAGTGATTTTACTAATGGTGTTACTCTAGTCAAATGTGAATATTCGTTTGTTATGAATCTCACTGCTCTATTTTGTGTTTGTTCCAGTTTCTTAATGTTTTTTTGAGTTGAGGGGTCCCAAACGGAGGATGCATATTCTATTATTGGCCTAACCAAGGTTAAATAACATTTTAGTTTTATGTTCTTATTTGATTTATAGAAATTTCTTTTAATAAACCCTAATGCTTTGATTTTTTTTATAGTTTCATCAATATGTGGATTCCATGACAGTTTTTCATTTATTATATTGGACATTCACACTAATTTCACTTAAACATTAGAGAAGAAATGTTTACATCAGATAGGTCAATTCTATTCAATAAATTGATTGCCAGGGGAACAAAGAGGTTTTTGTGTCTGTTTGTTTTTGTAAATGGTATCTTTGTTGCCCTTTTGTGTTGATATAATCAGCATTGCAATGAAATTAAATTTATCATCTAAGACAGTGCAAAGGTACTTAAAAGTTTGCAAAATTTCTATGTTCTCTCCAGCTGCAGAAACCCTGCAAAAACCTATTATCATTTCTTTGTTTTTTTACATTGTGCAAGTCTCCATGATTGGACTATTGGACTGGAGCTCTTCATCTCACTCTAATTTAATGAGTAACAGAATGATTACATTGATATTTTTTAAGGAAACTAAAATGTCTTTTCAGTACATTAAATTTGCACAGTGATAATATCAGAAGTTGTCAAAACTTTGGAGATTAGAAGCATCAAAAAACATGAATCTACTGGCAAACAGGAACATTTTAAATCACTCCATAACTGTGAAAGTGTTTGACAGAAAGATATTTGGTCAAGAATGTCAGATACAAGTTAGTCATCATCATCATCATCATCATCAAACTCCATTGGAGTGGGGGCTTGAGAGGCTCAAATCCTCTCCTGGACAGAAACCCTGCTGTCTTGCGTAGTGCATACATGTCGCCATACAGGTAGAGAATTTTAGGTTTCCCAGGCCTGTTGAGACGGAGATCAGCAAGTCTGGGGCGATAGAAGTTAGTACATCTGTTCATATTTAGAAACAATTATTTGTCAATAACATGACCTTTTTTTAAAAATAGTTTCACAATGATACTAAATTAAAAGCCTATTTATTCAGCAAGTTTTGTCAGTTTTACATTTACTGACTTCGAAAACCAAAATATCACACAAATTATTTTTTTCAAGAAATATTTCAAAACACTTTGTGGAAAACAATAGTAGGATCACACAATTTGTCAATGCTAAAGAAAGCTGAACCTAGCCTTATGAATTCAGTCAAAGCTAACGTAACATAGACACAGCCTCAGTCGTTGATCAAGAATGATGAAAGCAGCCCCCTTCCCCTCCCCTCGATTCAGGCAACTCTCTCTCGAGTGTGTGTACTAACCTTGTGTTAAGGTTCCCCCTCCCCTCGATTCAGGCAACTCTCTCGAGTGTGTGTGTACTAACCTTGTGTTAAGGTTCCCCCTCCCCTCGATTCAGGCAACTCTCTCGAGTGTGTGTACTAACCTTGTGTTAAGGTTCCCCCTCCCCTCGATTCAGGCAACTCTCTAGAGTGTGTGTACTAACCTTGTGTTAAGGTTCCCCCTCCCCTCGATTCAGGCAACTCTCTCGAGTGTGTGTACTAACCTTGTGTTAAGGTTCCCCCTCCCCTCGATTCAGGCAACTCTCTCGAGTGTGTGTACTAACCTTGTGTTAAGGTTCCCCCTCCCCTCGATTCAGGCAACTCTCTAGAGTGTGTGTACTAACCTTGTGTTAAGGTTCCCCCTCCCCTCGATTCAGGCAACTCTCTCGAGTGTGTGTACTAACCTTGTGTTAAGGTTCCCCCTCCCCTCGATTCAGGCAACTCTCTCGAGTGTGTGTACTAACCTTGTGTTAAGGTTCCCCCTCCCCTCGATTCAGGCAACTCTCTAGAGTGTGTGTACTAACCTTGTGTTAAGGTTCCCCCTCCCCTCGATTCAGGCAACTCTCTCGAGTGTGTGTACTAACCTTGTGTTAAGGTTCCCCCTCCCCTCGATTCAGGCAACTCTCTCTCGAGTGTGTGTACTAACCTTGTGTTAAGGTTCCCCCTCCCCTCGATTCAGGCAACTCTCTCGAGTGTGTGTACTAACGTTGTGTTAAGGTTCCCCCTCCCCTCGATTCAGGCAACTCTCTCGAGTGTGTGTACTAACCTTGTGTTAAGGTTCCCCCTCCCCTCGATTCAGGCAACTCTCTCGAGTGTGTGTACTAACCTTGTGTTAAGGTTCCCCCTCCCCTCGATTCAGGCAACTCTCTAGAGTGTGTGTACTAACCTTGTGTTAAGGTTCCCCCTCCCCTCGATTCAGGCAACTCTCTCGAGTGTGTGTACTAACCTTGTGTTAAGGTTCCCCCTCCCCTCGATTCAGGCAACTCTCTCGAGTGTGTGTACTAACCTTGTGTTAAGGTTCCCCCTCCCCTCGATTCAGGCAACTCTCTCGAGTGTGTGTACTAACCTTGTGTTAAGGTTCCCCCTCCCCTCGATTCAGGCAACTCTCTCGAGTGTGTGTACTAACCTTGTGTTAAGGTTCCCCCTCCCCTCGATTCAGGCAACTCTCTCGAGTGTGTGTACTAACCTTGTGTTAAGGTTCCCCCTCCCCTCGATTCAGGCAACTCTCTCGAGTGTGTGTACTAACCTTGTGTTAAGGTTCCCCCTCCCCTCGATTCAGGCAACTCTCTCGAGTGTGTGTACTAACCTTGTGTTAAGGTTCCCCCTCCCCTCGATTCAGGCAACTCTCTCGAGTGTGTGTACTAACCTTGTGTTAAGGTTCCCCCTCCCCTCGATTCAGGCAACTCTCTCGAGTGTGTGTACTAACCTTGTGTTAAGGTTCCCCCTCCCCTCGATTCAGGCAACTCTCTCTCGAGTGTGTGTACTAACCTTGTGTTAAGGTTCCCCCTCCCCTCGATTCAGGCAACTCTCTCGAGTGTGTGTACTAACCTTGTGTTAAGGTTCCCCCTCCCCTCGATTCAGGCAACTCTCTCGAGTGTGTGTACTAACCTTGTGTTAAGGTTCCCCCTCCCCTCGATTCAGGCAACTCTCTCGAGTGTGTGTACTAACCTTGTGTTAAGGTTCCCCCTCCCCTCGATTCAGGCAACTCTCTAGAGTGTGTGTACTAACCTTGTGTTAAGGTTCCCCCTCCCCTCGATTCAGGCAACTCTCTCGAGTGTGTGTACTAACCTTGTGTTAAGGTTCCCCCTCCCCTCGATTCAGGCAACTCTCTCGAGTGTGTGTACTAACCTTGTGTTAAGGTTCCCCCTCCCCTCGATTCAGGCAACTCTCTCGAGTGTGTGTACTAACCTTGTGTTAAGGTTCCCCCTCCCCTCGATTCAGGCAACTCTCTCGAGTGTGTGTACTAACCTTGTGTTAAGGTTCCCCCTCCCCTCGATTCAGGCAACTCTCTCGAGTGTGTGTACTAACCTTGTGTTAAGGTTCCCCCTCCCCTCGATTCAGGCAACTCTCTCGAGTGTGTGTACTAACCTTGTGTTAAGGTTCCCCCTCCCCTCGATTCAGGCAACTCTCTCGAGTGTGTGTACTAACCTTGTGTTAAGGTTCCCCCTCCCCTCGATTCAGGCAACTCTCTCTCGAGTGTGTGTACTAACCTTGTGTTAAGGTTCCCCCTCCCCTCGATTCAGGCAACTCTCTCGAGTGTGTGTACTAACCTTGTGTTAAGGTTCCCCCTCCCCTCGATTCAGGCAACTCTCTCGAGTGTGTGTACTAACCTTGTGTTAAGGTTCCCCCTCCCCTCGATTCAGGCAACTCTCTCGAGTGTGTGTACTAACCTTGTGTTAAGGTTCCCCCTCCCCTCGATTCAGGCAACTCTCTCGAGTGTGTGTACTAACCTTGTGTTAAGGTTCCCCCTCCCCTCGATTCAGGCAACTCTCTAGAGTGTGTGTACTAACCTTGTGTTAAGGTTCCCCCTCCCCTCGATTCAGGCAACTCTCTCGAGTGTGTGTACTAACCTTGTGTTAAGGTTCCCCCTCCCCTCGATTCAGGCAACTCTCTCGAGTGTGTGTACTAACCTTGTGTTAAGGTTCCCCCTCCCCTCGATTCAGGCAACTCTCTAGAGTGTGTGTACTAACCTTGTGTTAAGGTTCGAATCCTCAGCTGACCAACCAGCCATAATCTCTTCATCATAGATGAGACGATTACATTTTGTACAACGGGAGCAGGAGCTTATCTCTACTTCCATCGCCACCTCCATCTAGACCAAAAAAAAAAAAAAAAAAGAGACATCAGCACAATTCTAGATGTAGACTAGAGACATAATTATTTCACATCTAGAGTGTAGAGATTGATTTCCTTACCTTTATGAAGTCCTCTGCCAGCTGCTCAACAGAAGATCCTATTGCACCATTAGAAGGACGAGGAAAATCCCCAAGTTTAGTGTAATCCTCCAGGAAAGAAGGGGATGGTACACTTTCTGTAACAGAGGGCCAAATCTTTTAGTGTAGTAAATTGTGTTTCCGTTTACTTACTTAACAAACATTTTGTTGACTAGGACTTTAAAATGTTTTGAAACAAAGTTTTAACAAAAATATTTTTCATTCCCATTCCCATGCATAAATTACAAAGTAATGAAATAAAAAAAAAGAGTTCAGGTTTGATATGTACAAAATGTATATTTAGACATCACTTCAGATGTGGCTCCTACAGTCCTGAAAAACAATGGAGGCAGGAAAAAAGTAATTTGAGAATTACAGAAACAAAATCTAAGAGAAAAAAATGAAAAGCTGTTGTTAGGGACATGGAGAGGTCACAGAGAAAAGCTGCTGTTAGGGACATGGAAAGGTCACAGAGAAAAGCTGCTGTTAGGGACATGGAAGAGTCACAGTGATGTGAAGAAATGACATAAATGACTAACTGATCTGCTGCTGGTGAGGTTAAGGGGCAGTGCTGGGATTTACCTATAGGAAACACAAGCTATAGCTTAGGGCCCCCCACTTGCTTAGGGGCGCCAAAAGTTTTAAAAAGAGCCAAGGAAAAATTGCTGTCTGTTGATTTCAAGGGTCGCCATATCACAAACTTCTCACAGTCTATATCTGGTCCTAGTTAGAGGCAGAGAAAAGAAATGAGCGTGAACAGAAAGAATGGTGAGGTGGGAAGCAAAAAAAAAGGTTGTAGAATTAAAAATAAAAAATACTTAGAAAACCTCAATGAATATTATTAAGCCTTTGAACTGTGCTAGGAACTAGATAGTGAAAAGACTGTATTATCATAGTTATTGTCATTAATAGGTCTAGGTCTTATTAAGGGCATCTCTGTGGATGTCTCAATGGAAGTAGACTTAGTCTAAATGTTAACGTTTTTCTCAATAAAAGTGAAATCACTGACCAGAACAAAGCTCACAAAATCTAAATGGGAAACAAAAAAGTTACTGAAGCAATAAAAACAAAAACAAAAACAAAAAAATAACAACAAAAACAAAAAATAACAACAAAAGGTTTAGCATTGAAATTACCTTTTTTATCAAGTCAAGATTCAAGGCGCTCTTGAGGTTTTCAATATTGCATAACTTTTTTTTTTTTCAACTAAGCACCATTTTTGTTTCTTAACAAAATTGTGTACCGAACAATTTGCATTGTTCCTTTCTTGATATGCTTCAAATGAAAGTCGCCAAAGAGTTTCTGTCAGTCAAACCCATTGTCATCAAAGTCAGTTAATAGTTTTTATGTGCAGATTGCAGCTGGGTCTGCCAAGTCACAAGAAATTTTGCATTCATTCTTAATCTTCAAAATCAAAGACAATGCCCTTTTTAGCGGCCTCCGAAAGGGGAAAAGACGCTATTAGTTTTGTGTGAAATGTCTGTCTGTCTGTCCCATTTAGATCTCATTAAACTAGGAAAGATAGTGAAAATCCGACATCATAATATTTTAGACCATTCAAGGTTCTGATGCAACGGCTACTTTTTTCTTTTCGGAAAGCGAAAAATCTAATTTTTCTAAACAAACTGTCTTTGTAACCTTGTTTGTTTTAATTAGTTTTAAGGTAGTTTACTTATTTTCCTCACAATGTAACAGAGCGTCAAGATTTTAAATTTGTTTTATGCACCAGTAAAAAGTTTGTCAAAATAGCTTTTGAGATTCTAAGTTTTCAATAATGACAATAAAAAGAACAGCAGCATAAAAATATAATTCGATGGTCAAAGTTCACTCACCAAAAGACAAACCAGACATTCTCTTGTCAGTGTCATCTGTCACATCACTTTCCTCACTGTGACTCAGGAGATCCTGACTCCCACCATGACGCAGCCTATCTCGTATTGTCCCGCTGGTACTGCTACCATCATTGGCATCCAGCTCTTCATTTGACTGGGTCAAGGAGCCCAGAGAGCCATTTTTGATAGGAGTGGCTATTGTATTTTTGAGCTCATTAAGTTTAGTTAAGGCTGCTTTAGAAGCGTTGGAGGCATACTTAAGAAAACTACCAAAAGCTTCGTTTGTTTTCTTCAAGCTATGAGTCCTCTTGAACATAAAGTCAGTGGCTTTCTCTCTACGAGTCTCGGTCAGTGAACTCACTGATTGTGAATCTTCAGAAATTTGTTTCACGGACCGTGTTTCAGTTTTTTTATTAGACTCTGGCGAGTTAAGCATAGGGCCAGTCTCACTTAAGGACTGTTTAATCATAGACTCAGTCAACTGGTTGCTCAGCCTGTCCTCAGGTATAGATACTGACCTTCGGATTTCTCGACGGTTTACTGCGACATTATCAATGGGTCCATTTGATGTTGAGCTGCTTTGCAGGGTGTGGGAAGTTTTAGCTTCTGCTGTTGAAGAGGAGCCACTGTTTGAAATATTACTATTGATAGGGAGAGATGTTGAGTCATTAATTATTTGAGAGCTTTGTTCAGTGATAGTCTGAAGAATGGATTTAGGTGTTGAGTTGTGATCACTCAGAGGATGACTAGAATATTCAGGAACTGTCCCAAGAACTGGACCTTCCTCCAAAGCCACAAAACCAGGCAAATAAGGACTAGGAGAATTGGTCTCAATGGTAGTCAGTGAAGAGTTCTCAGGGAGAAGTTGTAAATTTAACTCCACAGAATTGCACTCATTGTCTTTAGTGGATTGCACAAGAGAGTTACTGGTTTCACTACTGGAGGATTCAGACATTGTATGGCTACTGTCTTTAGGGACAAGTGATGCCAAAGAAATGTCATGTTCCTCCTTTTTTATCAAGTCTGAAAAGTTCAACCTTAACTTCAGTGGGTCGTCAGAGTCCTGACCTTGACCTGCTGCAATGCGAGGAGGTCTCCAGCTGGCAAAAAGGCTCATTGAACGTGAGGGTTTAGGATGGTTCTCCCCTGCACTGCGGTGCCGCCGCCTTTTGGCTTCTTCGACTTGTAAACGTAGATCTGTATCTGGTAAACAGGAACTCTTCTCCACACATACTTTACTTAGCATGACCAGGCCACACGAGTTATTTACTAAGAGAGAGAGAGAGAGAGAGAAATAAAATACAATGTATAGTAGATTAACAAAAACAACCAGAAAATGGAATCTATAATGAATTTTTAATGTTAATAAAAAAAAAAGAAGGGGGAAAAATGATTTTAAAAAAAAATGTGAAAGAATAAGATGACAAAAATATAGACTAAAAAGTGACTTTACAAGCTTTAAAAAGCACAACAACAAACAAACAAGGTTTTATATACAAAGAATAGCAGGGGTTTCTGTCCAGGGCTTTTGCAAGAGAGGATTTGAGCCTTTCGAGACCAAAGTGAGATCACCACATCTGTGTTCACTCACACAACATAGCTTTAAAATAGTTATTTAATAACTACAAATTTTGATTGAACCTAAATTAAGTCACTGTGTTGTAGCTTACAGCAGGAATAAACTTGTCTATATATGAAACTTTAAAATATACCTGAGACTTTAAAACAAGAATTCAACAGATTTAGTGCAGAAATTTTACAAATTAGTTTGGAAGCATTTTTGGTAAAGATCATTGGTAAAGAATATATTTGACAAGACCAAGACTCTGCTAGGTAAACAATTGTTGAAAAAGTCAACTCACATAAAGAGCCTTTGAGTATTTCAAAATCATCTCTGTGATTTGGGTGGACAGAACTAACTGAACGCTTGACAATACTCCCAACACGTGGCCTGTGGCTGGCCCCATGGTGCTTGATCTTGTCATCTACAATATGGACTTCTAGGAGTTTTCAAGAAGTTAACAGAGTATGAAAAGAGAATTATAATGACGAGGCTAGATTCAAATGTATACTTTTGATATAATGATGTAAAGTTACAAGGGGAACTTGAAAATGTATTAATCTTAAAGTTACAAATGGAACTTGAAAATGTATTTATCTTGTAGTTACAACTACAAGATTGACTTGATGATGTCTAATCTGAACAAAACTTCAAAGAGAACTTTCTGGTACAAATGAAATTACAAGGAAACTTGACTACGCACTAACCTTTTTTGACTTTGTCAAGGTGCTGCTTTGGTTTTTGGTTAGTTCCAACCAACAGATTGAGAGGATTCCATGCATCCATTCTGGATTTCATTTCATTGGAGGCTGGAGAGGTGGACATGACGTTATCATTCACAGCTATGACTATCTGGGAAAGTCGTTTTACATCTTCTTGTGTCATAGAGTTATAGCCCCTGTCAGACACACCTCCTGAACAAAGCATCACAGAAAGTAAATCATATATTTAATTTTAGCATATCATATTTGATCCAGTATGTCCAAAAAAAAAAAAAAAAAAGGCAAAATAACCAAAGCATTTTCTTCACTCTTAATGGATGATTTGGGAGAACAAACACACAAACACTGCACTCTATCCAGAAGAAATGAAGAGACCAATAGTGAATAGAATAAATGAGAAATGGACAAGCTCTCATCCGAATCACAAGAAAGATGAGGCTTATTATAAGCTTTGAGCTTACCTTTTGTTTGTTAACAGCGCTCTAGAAATTAAATTATTACTATTAGCTATCCCGACGAGATCAACATATAATTATTTGCCTCAGAACGAGACACAACAGAATGAGACAACATGTGTTTCAGAAGCAAAAAATTGGACTAGCAAAATCTGCCCACAGGGAGTGTCACCTAAGAATGCTGACCATGTCCTTCACAACTGCATGCTTTGCCAAGAGACCCAAACAAGACACGGGCCCCAAAACACCCCTATAGAAAGAAAACTATATGGAGAGCTCACTGATTTGGAAACCACTGCACAGTTCATCTTATATATTGGTCTAGTTATCTGAATGCTCCAACATAAAAATGAGAACCAGGAAGAAGAAATGGATGACTGGTACTGTAATTAGAATAACACTACCAGAAGTACCCATTTCTTGGCCTTATTAAACAAGATCAAAGGAAACGAGTACAAACACATTTCCCATTACTAATTATTCAAGTAACAATCAACCGCCTTAACTTTTCCCCAACTAGTGTCAGGTACCCATTAGATTTGGGTGGAGTCAGGGGCCCCCTAAAAATCCCGAAATTCAAAGTCCCAGTCTTCACAAAGATTCGAAACATGGTGACCATAGTGCTAACTTAAACTTTGGTAAATATAAAAATATACAAAGCACTTGGAGTTCACAGTTATGTGTTACATTATTGTAGCCACCACATAAACATTTTCACTATTTAGGTCAAGCTAGTCAATAAATGTACCAAATGGTACAGCACTCAATCAGCATGTTATAGTACTCAAAGACTGTTCTAAACATACCAGTGCTCATCCTCTCCTCCAGACTGCCGTTATTCTTGTTCAGCGAATCCTCAGAAGTGTGTTCACTGCCTATTGGTATAACTGGGTCAGTTTTCACCACATCAGTTTTCTGTTGGCTGGCAGCCTCTCCCAGATAGCTTTCAGCACTGGTGTGACTGATCTGATCAAACTCACTGCCAGAGTTGGAGTATAGTGACAAGCTGCGACGACGTATTGTTCTTCGGAACTGGGCCACACCAATAATTACATTGCGAATCCTCAACCACCTGAGACGGCCCTTTGATTGGGGAGATGGCCACTTAGCTTCTAGCATCACCTGTCAATAATACATTTTCTTTTTATTATTATGAACATAAGGTGACAAAAAAAATTTAACATTTGTTGGATTCACTTCATACAATGCTAAGTATGCTAACTCATAGATAGGGGCATATAGTCTTGAAACTCATTGGGGCTCAAGCACCACTAATGTCTTACTGACTAGTTCTCTCAATTTTTCTACAGAATGTCTGGGGAACTCATTAAAACATAACATAAAGATACAAAAAGTTTTATGTTGGGACAACTTTAAAAAAAACAACTTCCAAATGCCAATAGCTGTTTAGACAAGATGAAACCAATTACATATAGAACTTAATTATTTCTTTTTTGTTTTTAAGAAAACCTGTAAATTATAAGGACTAAATGAAGACGTTAACTTACTTTAGACCCAAATTTCAGTGTCTGGTTAACTAGCAAAATAAATATTAAATATGGATATATAGACAAAATTATGGCTACTGTCAACCATTTAAAAGAAACGGTTATGATGTTAATTCCATGAAGGTGTAAATGGAATAAAACACAAATCACACACGCATAGAACTTGTCTAAAAAAAAATTTTTTTTAAAATGACTTGACTCACCTTATTGTAGTAACCATAAGTGATAGCATTGGGGTGGACACCCTGTTTTTTCATTATAGTAAACACCTGAACAGCCAGCCCTGGTTTGTTGTACTGGCCTGCCAACTGCATCATCACTCGATAACAGAGCTGCAAGGAAGTTTTCAATCAACAACATTTTTATGGCTCAAAATATGTGTGTGTGTTTTTGATCAGCGATGCTGAACAAAGAACAGGACACTAAGATGCAAATGTATCTTCACTTTAATGTGCACGCATGTATTCTGTGTAGTTACCTCATCAACTGTGCTGAGTTTGTCTTCCTGCATCTTCCTCATCACAGCCATACCAACCTTCAAAGCTTCCATCTTTTTGGGGTGACTCTGAACATATGAAGGGAAAACGACAAACCACAGGCTGTAGCAGTAACTGAGAAGACACCTGGAACAGAGTGTGTTGTTTTTTTTTTTTGTTATAGGCTTGTAATACTTATGACCCTAGTTGTTTTGTTTTGTTTTTTTTGTTATATGGGGGGAGGGGGAGAGGGAAATGCTAAATTAGTAGAAGCCAAGTGACTATGACAAGCAGTACATTGAAATAACAATAATTTTATAGCCTACTCCATCCAGCAGGCTCTCCTGCAGAAAGACAGGAGATGGGGTGGGCAGGGTTTGAGCCTGAGACTATAGTGAGTCAAGAGTGCATGTAACCCACATAATCAGGACTCTTTCTATGAAAATGACTGACAAGTTATACTTACTTAGCCCAAGATTTTGGATTTCCAACTTGCTGCTGAGCAACCTGTAAACATATTCAAAGCTTTTAACAGTCAAGATAGGAACATGTTGGTACAATTTATAACATTATCTATATGAACATGTTGGTATGATTTATAACATTATATATATGAACATGTTGGTACGATTTATAACATTATATATATGAACATGTTGGTGCGATTCATAACACTATATGCATGAATGTGTTTGTACCAATAAGAATCATTACAAATACACAGTTAACAGTATCTCACCATAAGGATGGTGAGAGTTACCTTCTGGGCAGATTTGATTTCCTGTTTTGTTCTGCGGGCCAGTGGACTATTGGGACAAAGCTGCTTGCTGGGCACCGACAGAATCTCTTTCTTCTTGGTCAGGAACAAGTCCTGCTTTAGCTTAGGGAACCCATTGTAGCTGCAATAATATGATGGACAGTTCAATACTAGAAGTTGATGCAATGAGAACTCATTATAAAATAATGAATTTAAACCAATGACCTCAAAAGTTAATAATTGAATATCTCACCTGTATTTGACTCCTTCAGGTAGACCAACAGGCTCTGGAGGCATGATGAACACAGTCCGTTCACTACAGAGGAAAAACAAGCAAAATATTTTTTTTAAAATACTTTTTACAAACAGCTTACATAAGGTAAATAACTAAGACTAAGACTGCTTTATTGATCCTTACGGAACTTTGTTGTGATTACAAGGACTCTTTTCTCATATAAAGACTACACAACAAAAACATACACATAAATACAACAGACACAACGTAAAGAGTTCATTCAGTGACTACACACAGGCATCTTGGTGCTTTTCATGTTTCCTGATCAATGAGTGACGGTGATAGTCTGACCGAGTGAGGTACGAACAAGTTTTTGTACCACTCTGTTCTTTTTTTGATTGACAGCAGTCGCCCACTTCCCAATGACCTGGGCTGTTTTCTTTGTCAGAGTTCCAAGGTGATAACGCCTAGATATTTATATGCCTTTACTTGTTCTATAGATGTAGTGTTTATTTGCAATTCACATATAGTTTGATTTTCTTTCTGAAATCTATTATAAGTTCTTTAGTTTTTGTGACATTCAGTTCTAGAAAGTTGTCGGTGCACCAGTTTGTAAACTCTTCTATCCAGCTTCGATACTGAGTTTCGTCTCCTGAAATAAGGCAGACTATGGCAGTATTATCAGCGAATTTAATGAGTTTAACCGAGTCATAGATGCTTCTTATGTCATTAGTGTAAAGAGTGTACAGTACAGGAGAAAGTACACAACCTTGAGGAGCACCCGTACATAGTACTCGAGTTGACGATTTGATGTTGTTGACTTTTAACATACTGAGGGCGTTGGGTTAAAAAGTTTTGAACCCACGTTTGTACGTACTACTACTACTACTGACATTCTCTCAATACTGCAAGATGTATTCCCTTTTATACATAAAAAACAACATTAATTAATTGTCACATATTGGTTAATTTTTTTTTTTGATTCATGTGTTGTCATCAACAATGACTAAGTGAAGGGAATGTGGGAGAACTAATGTGTACAAGATTTGAACCAAAGAGACAAACAGTGTGAGTTTAATATCAGCTTCGTAACAAGACATTCTAATGTTGAGTACTGGATACTTTCATAGGATTTATTCAAACGGCATTTTTTTTCTGTAAAAAAAACAACAACATTATCTTACACTATTTCTGAATCTTACCTCATCTGGCTGTTGTCAATTTCAATTAGTTTTGGTTCATCTCTGGTTTCATCAACCTAGGGACCAAATTACACAATATTTTTTAAAGCCATGAGAAAACTAAGCAACTTTGTAACATGCACGCATGGCAATGATGAACTAACGACTAAATAGAAATGAGAAAACTAAGCAACTTGTAACATGCACGCATGGCAATGATGAACTAACAACTAAATAGAAATGAATAAAATGGAATGTACCTTCTCTGTACATTCATCAAAGAAGGCAAAAATGACATCTTTATCTGACACAAAAGATCTCTCCTCGATGAACCGAAAGAACATCTGTGTGCGCATCATCTGGGAGTAAAACTTGGTGTTGGCTTTATCTCTGCTCTTGAGGAAACCTAAAACATAACAATACAATAGCCGGTTTTTAATACTCAACAAAGAAATAGAAAATATTTGAATCAAAAGAATTGATCTTACAACAAAACTGCACATCATCTCACCATTTGATCACCCGTACAGTAGTTATATATAACAATAATGAAAAAGGTAGATCAAGAATTAAGTTTTCCCCATTTAAAGTTCCAAAGAAGAATTCTAAGCATCATTTATTTTGCTGTATTAAAATGAAATTAGTTTATTAAAAAAAAGATACAAAAGTAGTATTCATACAATATAACAACAAAATAATTCTCAAAAAAAAAATTATGATTTTTTACTTAAGGTGACTGAAAATAAAAGTGTACACCTATTGATATTTAATAAAATATTTTAAAAAAAAAAGAGATCTATCAAGCCTGACCTACCCTGCATATCAAACAACGAAGCGGCATCAGTTGCCCTTAAGTTGGGCTGTTTTGTTATTGGGTTTAAGAAGTTCTTGTAATCCTTTAACAAACTGGCAGTAAATCTGAGAAACACTTCTTGTATAGACAGTTCCAGTTGCATCTGAATGAAACACAATACAAACAGAGGAGTAGAATATAGAATTTAAACACCTGAATCAAAGCACAGAATATGAAAAAAAAACAACATGAAAACATCACAATTGAATTAGTGGTAGATTATTTCTCCATTCTAATTAAATGGTTTTCTTTTTGAAGAAGAAAAAAATTTGTGTTCGCTAACACTTCTTGATATTTCTTAAACTGTAACACCAGATTTATGAACAGAATGCTCACATCTCTCTTCTTTCTTCTAAAGTCAATATCAAAGTGAGTCATCTCCAGCGACACCTCGTCATTCGTGACTTTATTTATGTTCAGACTGCTGACTTTATCGTACAACCTTAATAAGCTTTCCTGGAGCACACGGGTTGGCTTCTGAAACAAAATCATTTTAATTGATAGAATGGTAGATCTTAGTGTACTGATTGAACAATGCATGATTAATTAATT